>JAYDZE010572747.1:0-11739 GCA_034509125.1 Monilaria moniliformis
GTTCCGGTTCCAAAACCGGAACCGCCGGTTCCGGTTCCGGTTCGAACCGCCGGTTCCAAAAAAACCGGGCATCCCTACTCAAATTAGACTGCCCTATGATGAAGATATTCTGAGGGCCGAGAGTCTTCAATATATATATCTGATTTCTGCCTTCTTTTTTGGTGTTGTTGTTATAGATAAAGAGTTAGGTTGTTCAATGTATTTAAAGAGATTTTAGGTTGGAGTTTAATTTGAAAATTCCCTCCAAATATTTGATCAAATCACAATGATGTATGAATTCCAATATTTAGTGATTTATGAAATTTTACAGCTGTATTTTTTTCCATTCTCGATCCTTTAATTTTTACAATTTTACTTTTACCATTTTCAATATTTAATTAAAAATTAAAGTTAAGTTATTTATTAGAAAACTTTATATTTGGAGTTAAGATTATCAAACATACAAGTCTTTTATATTTAACATTATGTGGGGTCCATATTCCACTATTTATTCATCTATAAGACATTCAATTACTTTCTTAAAATTCATGTCACTTGGACTCCTAACGAGACGGAGGAAGTATTATTGTTATGAGTATTAGTACATATTCTAAAAATAAGAATATATGAAATTAGAAAATGATACTTTTCAAAACATAATATTATATCAAAAACCAACAAATTAGATGGTAGGTCCACGAGTAAGGGGAAGATAGGGTCATTGTTAACACCCGTGACAAATTCTGAAATTAGGCAACACAAAAACTAACCCAAACCCAAACCCAAACCCGTGACCCCAAACACCATACTATTTCACAATTTAGTAAATAACCATTTTTCGCTGTCGGCACCGACACCAAAATAAAAGCAAATTTCAGAAATCTAGCTACACGCCTCACGCGCCACGCCCAGCTTCGACTTCGGCCCGTCGATCAGGATCCGGTGATTCTGCTGCTGGAAGCTCGCAATCACGTTCAGCGCCGAGTTCACCGCGCCGTCGGGCGCCGCCGCCATCGCCAGGCACGAGGTGCTTCCGGCGCTGCTGCGGATCACGAAGTTGTCCTGCGGCAGCGTCACGTTCATCCCCGAGAACATGAACGTGATCGTCGGCACGCTGATCGCACCGTTGTAGCACGTGTCAAACCCGCCGAGCGACGACACGGCAGCGCCGCGCATCCTCCGCCGCACCTCGTCCCTCACCGCCACATAAGCTGGCTTCACCAGGATCGTGAACACCGTGCCTGTCGAATTGAATAACAAAAACTTAAATAAACCAATCAATTAATGAGATCGATGTTTTTCTCTGATCTGTAAATACCTGAATCGAAAACGGTGCCGGCACCGGTGTTGGGGTCAAAGGCGAAGGCAGATGGAGGAATGTCGACGACCTTTCTCCCGACTCTGATGGCCACGAGATTGACATAGTAGAGAGATGATCTTCTAGGGTTCCTCAAAAGTTGGGTCGTTTTGATTCTGTTGGGCTGGCTGTGGGGCCCCAGCCTCAATGATCCGGCGAAGTTGACGGACTTGTAGCCGGGCAAGCAGTAGGAAAATGTAGATTGGTAGAGGCTGGTACTTTGACTCATTAGAGATAATGGGCCTCGGCCCAGGCCTAATAATCCTTGGGCTGGGAACGATGAACCGGTGGTTTTCTGCACACACCCGAAGGTGTAGCCGCGAACTGAGTCGGTGGCTAGGGTGATGTTGTCCTGCACTAGACCGGCCGAGATGGAGGAGCTGCCGTATGTCGTGTTGAACCCGCACGACGCGCCGCCGCACCTTGGGTGAGGGACCTGTATGTAAATAGATAGACTTGAAAACATCTTTATAGTCTAATTTTGTGCAACAGGTAAAAAGACAAAGCAAAATTATTTTGACAATAACAAAGAGGTGGACCTGGGAGCATTGGGGGGAACCGCAGCCGAGGGGCTTGAAGGTGGAGGACTTTGTGGGGTCGAAGGTGGAGGCGGAGCAACCGATGCAGCCGGTGCATGGGATCCAGGCGGCGTCGTTGCTGGTGTCGAGTGCCACCAGAAGCTCCTGAGCTGGAGTGCCGATCTTGACACGGACAATGTAGGTGGGGTTCTGGGTGACGGCTCTGCCGGAGGCGACGGGCACGATGGAGCGACCGGCGACGAGGCTGGAGAGGTATTGGAGGCGGCTTTTGTCGTCGGCCTGCATTTGGAGCACCGAGTCTTCCCATGAGAGGGGGGTTTTGGGCCTGAATGGGGAGCAGGGGCTGTTCACGTGGAGCACTTGGAGGGTAGAGCCGTGGTCGGCGACGCCGCAGCTGCCGGCGATGGCGGAGGGTTGGTGCCAGAGGAAGAGGGCGACTACTGACAAGAGAAGGGCGGCCATGGTTATTGGTGTGGGATGGTTCACTGAGTATGGGTTATGAGGTTATATATAGGTGGGAATGTGGTTTACAACTGTGTGTATATTGGAGATTGGCATATGCAGGACGAGACATAATAGTCATCCATTATAGATTATAGCAGAGATGGTAAAATGAGTATTAGTGAAGTAAAACAATTTCATATTCAAAATTTAATGACATTTTTATTAAATGTAAGTCCATTATATTTAAGTTTTTAAGTGTAATTATTTGTTTTAATGATTTGCAAGTTATTATCCAGTGGACACTAAATGCAGCAGCTGAGCGACCCATGAACTAAAAGAAAAGGAAAAGGAGATCGGTTTATCTGATTAAGTTATTATTAGTAAAGTTAGCTTTTTCACTAGTAGAAGATATGTAAATTTTAGGCCAGCGTTAGCGCTGCTGCGAAAGGGGAAAAAAATGAGGCAGCCGACGTGGGGTGGAGATGGGGAAGGAAATGTCGCACCTTAGCTGCGCCACGCTTCGCCGAGTTTCCGCCGCAAATTTTAATTTTTTTTTCAATTGATCACGGATTGCATTGCTGATGATTCTGAGGGAGGTTCAAGGGTGATGGAGGTGTGATGGACGTTCATGGGTGATGGAGAGGCTTCTCACTTTCCTTCTATAAAATCCAAGACACTTTACAATTCACTTTACCCCACATTCCTTCTCACTTTCCTTCACTTTTCTTCTCACTTTTTATTTTCATTTTTCTTCTCACTTGTATTTTAGAGATCCAGATTTGGGGAAAAAATCATCCACAATCAAGTGAGCTTATTCCAAAAAGAAGAAGAAGAAGAAAACAACTATAATAATATAAAATGAAATATAATTTAAAATATAAATTGCAATTAACTTGAACTTCTTCCAATAAATTTTCAAATATTCGTCGGAAAGAGTCTTCAAGCGATATCCCAACGGGTCCACACCTTACTTGAAAGAATCATGGCACAAATTGAACGCGACTCTAGAAGGATACAACCTGCATTTCAATGTCTAGTTAGTAAATTATAAAAATAATAACAAAATGTAAAAAATATAAGTAAACTTAAAAGCCATTCTTAATCTTTATGTATTTGTGTCCTTGTTCATCCTCCTGAGGCTGAGGCAACTTAGGATTACTCGGGTCAGGCTCTTTGGAAATCCCTGGCTCTAACTCGATGGAGAGGACAGGCTCTCATCTAGCTCTAAGGCCGCGCGTGCTATGAATGATCCTCTTACCCTTTCTAAAGAGGCAACACCAAAACATACAAAATAAAATTAAGATACACAACTAAACCATCCACAAACTAATTGTGCTAAGAATTGTGAGTGGAAAATTACAACATTAATAAATCAATTAATACTATATAAAAACAGTTTATCAGATACTCAAATATGTATAGCTACATTCTAATATTACTAGTACTGCAAAAAAAAAAGAAAATTCTTACATATTGATAAATTAGACCCAAGATTAAAAATTATTCTTATCCAACGATTAATTGGAGCGAGTTTGATGGATTGAATGCAACGTAGTCACTCATACAGTGAATGAACTAATTATTACATGAAAAAAATCAAAAAAGGAGAAGAAAAATACAAAGTATCAACTCTATTTCTAGTTTATGACCAATTTATGACTTGTTTGCTTGTGAATATACTCATTTGATAATTCTATTTCTAGTTGACAAAAAATATATCACACGAAATGAAATCCTAATATATCTTATATCGCTTATACATGTCACGTATCAACTAATTCGATGAAGTCGATAAACTTATATTATGTCAACGCACAATTGATAGATCCTATCGAGATTATTAGCAATAGATGTAACTAATGTCGGGGCACAATTAGCAAGAAGCAAAAACTCACAAAATCACCCAATAATTATAAGGCGAATCATACCGAAACAAAATGAGGCAAATCACGCCGAAACAATTTAAGGCGAATCACACCGAGACAAACGGTTTAGCAACACCAACCTGGAAGAGGGGCGAGGCGGAGCAAGAAAGTCGGAGGCGAGGCGAGGCGGGGCGGGCGAGGTTGAGCGAGATAGGGGCATGCACTGCAAGGCGAGGTTGGGAGAAACGACGTTGACCGGAGGTGTGACGGAGTGGGCGAGCATTCCTTCTGCCCACAAATCGTTCAGCTCTGCAATCAGGTGCTATAGAAACATGTCGATATTCTGATTTAGATTTTTCAAACCGGGCACGACAACAGTGAAAAACATGTAGGGGTCTTTCGCATCCATAGTGGCAAATTTTATGGAGTTAAAATCACTGGCCATAACGAAGAACTGCATACCCGTCTAACCAAATAGCTGAAATCCATCTGTGCTAAGTGCCAACCTCCTATTTATCGACTCGGAAGCAAAGAATGGATATGTCTCGTCAAAGGTTTTCCAAGCTATGCAATCTGACGGATGAGACATCTCCCTGGGTGTCGTGGTGTGCTCTGTGTGCCATCTTATGGATTCGGCTGTAACTTCGTATATATACAGTCGATTCAATCTGGGGTCAAGAGGAAAAAGTATATTTACTTGTGTGCACTGCCATTAGGTTTGAATCTGTGCTCTCCACAAACTTTGCATCTAGTTCTATTCTCATCTTTCCTCCAGTATATCATGCACCCTTCCTTGCAACAGTGTATCTTCAGGACGAGCATATCTGAAGCATGCATTTGTTTCTTGCAATTATAGAAGTTGTCTGACATATGGTTCGGTTTCAGCAGAAGCTCCTCCACAAACTCACATACATCGTCAAATAGTCGTGGATAGATACGATGGTCAGACTTCATAGTTATTAGGCGAGAATTTATTGCCAATTGAGAATAATCACAGCTCTCTTACAGATCAGTCTGAGACACTTCTAATATGTTCTAAAACTGTTGCGACTCGTTATTGGGAGGTTCTGACTGTGCCTGGAAATGATAAGGATCAGGACTGACTGTTTGTCCCCGCACATCATACACCATTGTTGGTATGGATGTGGTGGAAGATCGAAATGCACCGATTTAGTGTATCCTGAACTAGACAACACTCCCACCTCGTAATCAAATCTCCAATCGTAGTAATTTTGGAAAAATCTCTTCCTCACAAGGTGCTCTTTCAATATGTCTGTAGGAAGAAATATATTATTATCACAACGTGAACATGGACATTTGAATTTCGAACCATCCATTTTAGTGGGATGTTGCATGACAAAATTTATAAATGTATCGACACCATCAATAAAATCCTGATTATATTCTTCAGCTATAAATTTTCTAAAATACATCCATTTTCTTTCCCGGAATAATATCCATTTCACTCACTAACCTACCATACGAAAACAAAATACATGAAAACGCATACCAAAATACATAAACTTGCTACCGTATTAAGGAATCAAGAGATATAAAAAAAGAAAATAAAGTTTCACCTTTACAACGTAGGAAGCGGTGGCGTGAATCAGAGAGGCAGAGACTAGACGAGATGGCGGTGAGGCGAGGCGGCGGATGAAGGTACATACACAGAAAAAAGAAGAGAGGTGAGAAAAAGTAAAGGAGAGCGAAACAAGGGGAGCTGCGATAGTTTTTAAATTAAAGTTACCGAGCACAGGTTGCTCGCAAAAAGGTTGGCAAAACAATTATCGAGAACATGTTGCTTGCAAACTGTCGGCAAAACAATTACCATGCATTGTTGCTCATAAACTGTCGGCAAAATCTTTACTGAGCACACTTTGCTCTTAAACTATCGGCAAAATGGGTACCGAGCGCGCACGTGCTCGGTATATGTCGGCTAAACGGTTACCGAGCATCGAGTGCTCGCTACCTTTCGGCGACAGTTTTCCGAGCACGCATGGTGCTCGATAAGTACAATTTTTTTTGTCTTTTTTTGTTTAGTTTAATTACAAAATAAGGAAACAATTAGTTACTAAATATAAATTAAATTCATAATAAATGGTATTAAATTTACAAACTTTACAACTACTTATTTGATATAAAATACTTTACAAATATTCATTGATACAAAATATTTGAATTGTAAAAAATAAAAAATGTTTGAACGAAAAACATATATCTATAAACTTTTTAATGGTATGATAAGTTACGAAATTTTCTACCGAGCATTACATTAAAAAGTTTGTAGATTATTTTCTGTATTCAAAGATTTTATATCCTCAAAATTCTAGTCTATTCCCGGCCCAACCTTTTTCTTCCTCCGACATGTTGTTTTTTTCCTAGCCAACATATTTTTCTTCTCCCGACCCAAATCCTTATTCTTCCACCTTTTCAGAAGGCGGCTTCTTTGATTGGTGCGTCTCGGATAATTTGTACATGTCGTATTGATAAGCCCCAGCCCCATCATCATAGCCACCATATTTTGGTTATATTCACAGAAGCTTTGTTTTAAAAAGTTAATAGATATGCTATACACAAAAAAAGAAGTGGCGAGGTCGGATGAAATTCTATTAGTGGTGGAGGTAGAGCGAGCGGCTAGGCGACTGGAGTAGAGACGGCGACGGTGGGCATGGCAGAGACGGTTTGCGCAGCGGAGGGGGTGACATAGTGGCTGCGGTGGAATAAGGTGGCGTTGGGGCAGCATGGCGGAGGCGGCGGTGGAGCAGGGAGCGTGGGGATGGTGGTGGAGAAGATAGAAAATGTGTGAAGTGGAGGCGGTGTGTTTTGGGGCAACTCTAGGCTCCAATTTATAAACAAATATCACCGAGCACCGGTGCTCGGTAACGTAGCACCAAATTATTGGTGTGTCCGCCATTACCAAGCGTTGTATGTGCTCGTTATTGCCATCAATGTTTCCATTATCGAGCACAAGGTGTTCGGTGGTACTTTGCGAATACGCGTCGCTCGCTAGACTTTTCGGGAAGTTTTGGCGCCAACATTTAATGACCATTGCCAATGTGGTCGGAAGATAGTAGCTAAACCTTACCATTATAGAGCACGACTGTGCTCGATGACTAATAGCGAGAACCTGGTGCTCGCTAAGTCTTTCCCGAGAAATTTTACTGCCAAACTCTACCGACCAAGTGCATACATGGTCGGTAAGGGGTCGCTAATACCTGAAGTTTTCGAGCAAATCGTGCTCGCCAACGTGCCGAGTACATTGGTGCTCGGTAAGTGGCTAGATGTTTTCTCTACAATAATTTGAGGTGAATTTTTCCGACTGGTTTGTGTGTGCTTGCTCAGTACTCGCTATTTCTGTCATTATGGTCAGTAAGTGCTCGGTAGGTGCTCGCAAATGGCCAAGCAACCCTGTGTTTGGTAATCTATGCTCGTTATTTAGCGTCTTTTTTTTTTGTAGTGGTCCATAAATCATAGTGAAATTTGATAGGAGTTTCTCTTGAAGAAATAAGGTGTTGATCTAGCCGCCACCGAAGCCATGAAGGTCTATCTAAATTTATTCATTTTTGCTGACAAGCTCCAATTGTGTCATTGGAATTAGACAAAAAAGCTTATTTCATATGCTTATATTTATTATTGTAACTTCTTTTATTTTGACACCTTTTTAGATTCCATGGATTCTACCAATATAGTATGAATTTTTTAATTTATTTTTTGTCGAGTACATTAAATATTAATCTTATATATGGGGTAATCTTCCTTACCAACAATAAGTATCTAAATTAGATTTGTCCTTTGTACGATGCATAACAATTATTATTGATTAAGTTAGTAATAGAAATTAAATTTGAATTACATACAACAGTTATATACATTAAATTAAAATATATTATAAACTTTCAAAAGTATATATATTAAAAGAAAGCTAATATAAAATATAAAATCATATTATGAAAAAATAAATGTACACCAAATAAGTGTTTTTTTGTTATATATATATAATGGATACAATGTTAAAACTGCATCCAAATATTTATATTATTTTTGAAAAATAAATAGAAGAGTTGGAAACTTTAGAAAAAATAACCGAAATTTTTATTTAGTCAATTGAATGAGTGTGTAGTTATATATATAAATGTTAGGTAGAATTGATGGATGAAAATATAACAATTTAATTAGTTAAATAATAAAATATTAGACTAATATAAATATACTTAATTATTTTAATTATTATTGTTATATATATATATATATATATATATATATATATATATTTCTATATATTTCTCGTACGTATAAATGAGAGATAGAATATAATATTTTTGTTAGTGTTGTCCATAGTAGATAGATGCATATATACTCTGGATAAATAAAAATATCAAATATTAATTATCTAGATTTTTTTCAAAAATAAACTATTTATGTTTGTTGTATTTGTTATAAGTCACAATTATAATTTTTATTAGGTTGAGTAAATAGATACACTCATACACTATACATTTATTTATCATAAATAGTTAATAATTAAAAAAATTATGAAAATAAGAATAAAAATATTAAACACAAACTAAATAAATAAAAGTATCACGAAGAAAAAATAGATAAAAATAAAAATTGAACAAAGGGAAAAAAAAAAGGGTTTTATTCATAATGCAATAGTGAGGCAAGATAAAAATATAGTAATTTTAAAATTTCACTTTTCCAAAGTATTGAAAAAAAAATTGTAACTGAATTTGAATCTAATATTTTTCAGATTTGATGATATTTGACTAAACATTAATTAGCATTTTATTACAAAAATTGCCATTGAAATTAATTTGCAGTCAATTGTGAATCGAAAACTCCCTCGTTAATAATATTATAAATATAAATTCATAATTATACTGACAAGTAATACATTATTGACTTATTTTTTGCAAGGTAAACCATCCGGCTCACGCACCAAGTCGCCTCCACCCGGTGGACCTGTATCCATAACGAACAAGCCATCCGTGGTTAGCTTCACCCAAGGAGCATCGGGAGGCAGCCACAGATACATAAGAGACTGTAGCACTCGCCGACGAGGCAAAGCCGGAGGCATGAAATCGACGGGCGGAGAACAACCACGCCAGTGTGGGGGACTGCCAGGAGGATCCACAACTAATGAGTAACCTGCCAAGTCACATGAGAGATACGAAAAGGAATGCTGCGATGCTTGTAGTTGTTCCTCTCTGTCCAAATGAACCAAAAAACGAGGCAGTGAATAATAAAGTTGATGTGCGTGGTGGGGACCTTGTAATAGGCCCGCAAGCAGAAACTTAGTCTAAGTGCAATATTAGAGCACGTGTGAATAAGTGTGTGCAAATTAGGAACCAAGCTGCGAAGTACTCCCAAATAGCTCTAGCCGACTCACTAGACACGAACAAATGCTGCAAGGACTCAACAAAAGGAGACTTCAAAACACAGACATCTAGATGCAATAAAGACAAGACGAGACTGAAGCTTACTGTCAATAGGGATCCGGTCATGTAGAAGGCGCCACATAAACACCGAAGTAGTAGGAATGCAGCAGTCATTCCAAATCTGAGCAAAGAGTGGATGGCAGGGCAGCTTGTGCTTGACATGATCCCAAGCATAAGTCACCGAGAACCCGCCGTGTTTATTCAGCACCCATTTCATCACATCTCGTCCACCCACATCAATCGACGTAGCACTCAAGACATCAAATAATATGCATCGGCACACTATATAAATCATGCAAAGAATGCAGGCTATCTATGTCCCATGAATGACCACTCCAAAAGCGAAAAATTGGGACATTGTGGGGCATAGTATCAGGATGACAATACAATCTGAGAGGGCGATTCCCAAACCACACATCATCCCAAAAAGTAACCCCAACCTGGCCCAGCAACCAATGCACATAGACAGACATGCCACGCCAAATACGAAAAGACGACGTCAAATAGGACTATCATGCACAGACAAAGCTACATCACAAACACGAATATTGATGATGCAGTACTTGAGCACAGTGAACTTCGCACAAAGTGAGTCCTGCGCAAGAAGCAGTCACCAGAGCTTGTAACTGAAAGCCGTCACCAGCTAGTCAAAGCTGCGAATATCCAAATATCCATCCCCCACAAGATGACAAATATGTCTCCAATCAATCCAGTGCATCTTCCTCTGCTCTCCAACCAAATTCCAAAAGAATTGGGCCATGATCTGCTCGAGCTGATGCAAGACGTCCTTGAGGGGCTCCATAACTTGTAGAATGTGCAACTGGATAGTAGCCAAAGTGCTCCTGATCAGCGCCAGCCGCCCATCAAAAGAGAGGTGCCAATGAGACCAACGGTGAATCTTGTCCATCATACACTGCTTGAGTGGCAACAAGTGATCCACCCGTTGATAACCACAGAGAAATGTTATGTTATATATACTTAATGTGAGCACCATATGTAAGCACCGATTTTATTTGGTCCACATTAGTATTATCTATTTTATTTTATACATTTAGTTTGATTGCAATACCTTAAAATTTGTTATCAATATTATTAATTTTACGAACTACATAAAAATCAAAGCTCGATTTATTACTTTATTAATTTATTTGAAGTTATAGAAAATGACAAATTGAGATTTGATTTTTTATGTAATTTTCCTAATTAATGACGTTAATAATATTTTTTGAGGCATTAAAATTAAAATAAACATATAAAATAGAACAATTAATGCTAACATAGACTAAATGAGAGCGGCGCTCATGGACGATGCTCAAATAGAGTGAACTACATTTTAAAAATGCATCTCATAAGTCTCTGGACTTTGGTATGAATCTTTTTTTTTTTTTTTACCTTTTAAGTCGAAAATGTCTTTTTTGTTTTCTTTTCTCTCTGTACAGTCTAGAACCTGGGTGTATGCCGCATCGCCCTTTTGGGATTTAGTTGTTATTTTTGGTTTTTAATTTAAGCTATTTTTCAATGTTTTACGGAAGATTTCTCAAGCTTTCCATACATAGAGAAAGAGAAAAAAATGCAGAGGTGTATGTGTGTGAGAGAGAGAGAGCAGATGAGATTGAGTGTTAAGAAGAAAGAGAAAGAGGAGAGTGTGTTGAGAAGAGAGAGAAAGATGAGAGTGTCTATAGAGAAAAAAAGATGAGAATGAAAAAGAATGTCAGATAATACAGAGAAGAGACAGAAGGGCAAAATTCTTGATTTGGACTGTTATAGAAAAAGGGTTCCCGAAATGGGAACTTTTTTTTTTCTGTTCCGCAAATGGGTAAGACGCATTCCCAAAATACGTCTTCACTTAAGTGAAGACGCATTTGGCGAATGCGTCTTCTACACGGCTTAAACGACATCGTTGAGGGAGAATTGCAGACGCATGAGGCGAATGCATCTCCCAGGTAAAATGCATGCGTCTCATGCGACTACAGCGTGCACTTGATACTACAACAGAAGCAGAAGCAGCACACTCTCACAGCTCACTCTCACAGCTCACAGCTCACAGCTCACACACACGAAATTCATCAAATTTTCAGATCTGTTGCGTTGAAATCCATTAAAAGGTATGTAATTCA
>JAYDZE010572758.1:0-11739 GCA_034509125.1 Monilaria moniliformis
ATATGTTACCCCTTTCTAATCCCGCTTCTTAATCCCCACCCCCAGTCACGATAACCGAGCTTTATTATCCTTAATAAGGTGCGGCCGTGACAAAACTTACCCATGCTTGAGGGCCAGCATACCTGAAGCGTGAGAAGGTTTGATCAGGCCGAATTATGGCCATTAATTCCAGTTAAAAAATGAGGAATTCTTGGTTTGATCTGCATGAAAATGTGCAATTTGGCGCAGGAAATGCAGGAAATGAGAGATGAGGCAAGATTGTTGGTGGTGGTGGTTGAAGTCTAGAGAATCTGCAAAGAATGAAGACCAGTCCGTTGGCCAGGAGATGCATTGGTGAAAGGCATGACAAGGGCAATATTTAGCAATTTCACATCCAAGGAATACAAGCCTCAGGTGCATGATAATGTCTATAGGTATGTGAGGCACATGATCATGCCCTGCATGCAACCCTAGGAAACCAATATAAAAGCAAGATGAGAGGATCAATTGGAGAGTGTTGCGGAGAGTCTGCGAGAAGTAAGGAGCGAAAATGAGAACCAAAGTGGTGATGTGCAAGAGCAAGATTAGAGAGACAACCATAGCCACAAGCCTTCATCCTTAGTCCTCAGTTTATATATTTTCTGACCTGTAGCTAGTTCTTTCAGTTAAGCCATCATCATCTCCTGTGTGAAGGATCATCCAACAAACATTTTATTTTCTATTTACTTGTTGTTTTCTAGTAGTTAATGCTGATGGTTTAGACCTTGAACTGGTTTTTTCAAGCATTTCATTTATGTTTAGTTGTTTTCTTTGATTAATCGCTTCTTGTTGTTTAATATTTTACAAATGATGTATTCCCTTCAAGTTTGTTGTTCTGTTTGTTTGATGTCTGCACATTTTCATTTCATTTTTTTCCCAAATGCATGCATTTAGTTTAGCTTATTTAGCCAAGCTCTAGGAATCAATAAGTTAGCCGGTTAGATAGTTGTTTGTTCCGATTTTCACTTTCCGGCTAGGAAATGTCCCACCGGAGCTCATTCGGTATCTCTTTAATTTCCGAGTCCGTAAGTGAGGGTTCGGGGAGGAAGGAGGAGACAGTTTTGGAGTGGTCCACAGTGTAGTACACTAGTCATTTTCAGCAAAAGTAGGATCAGTGGTTGTTACCGTAGGGGGCCATAGGTCCAGAGCGAAGTTACCCGAAAAGGGAAGAAAGTTTGTTGTTTCAATTTCAGCTTTTGTAATTGTTCAACTATTTAGAGTAATATGCTTGTGCACCTGAGCCTGTCTATGCTTTATTCTTTGTTTAGTAGCCTCCTCAAGTATGATTAAGTTTTCGTTGACCCTTGTGTTAGTCCTTTCTCTGCCTACTTAATTGTTGATTGTTACTTTATCTGTAATAGATAGTTACCCACGACCATAAGTAGGCGTGGCGGCATTGCCAAATATCAGAACATATTGAAACAAGGCGAACTACCATTCCTCGTGGAATCGACAACCCAACTCACCAAATACTAGCCTTAGTATAGCTGGAAAGTGGGAGACTGAATATACTTGATGCGGTTGGCGAGCTCATCAACGATAACACGTACCAACTAGTTCACATCCATGAGTATAAATTGTGACACCCCCTACTTGTCCGACAAGCAGCCGAATAGGAAATGCCACAATTCTGGTACCATAAATTATGATGAAATAAAATTCAAATTAAAATCCATTAAGAGAGCAAACCAAGACAAACATCATATCACTTACAACATAAATTACAAAATATGCCACCGTTTCTTACACTGTAGCAAAAGTCAAAATTTACAAGATTACATTCTAACATGCCACAATTACTAAGACAAAAGGTAACTGTACCAAAAGTAAGAGATCAATGACCCAAAAAGGATGCAGTGCTGATGTAGGTATGAAGAAATATCAACAGGTATCCTCCAAGGCCAACTAACATGTAGCACACTCAACACTTTAGCAATAATTCTCCAACAAGTGACAAGCACATTAATTGAAATCCATTAAGTCCTTCATTAAGTATTAATCTTATTTACCAGCCATTAATATAATTATTATATTGATTCAACTCAACTACATATTGTTTCACAATAAGTATATAAGCACGTAAAACATAAATCAATCACATATAGACATTTAGCATCAATGACCTCATAATCGTGTTCGGTATTACCACTCGGGTACACTGACTATCCACCAAATAATACAATCATATCACAACGAATTGCCCCTTATAAGGCATATAACTCTATATAGGCAATGTGGCAATCGTAAACGATAGTCTTCACTAATAGCCTGTTATAGAGTATACAACTCCATATAGGCAATATGGCATATCTCATCATTATAACCAATAACCCCTAATAGAGCTTATAACTCTACCTAGGCAATGTGGTACATAGCATACATAACCTCTAGTACACCAATAGCAATACTGCAGTCATATAGCATGTCAAGTATACTTAAAGTGCGCAACCAAGCATGGGGTGTAATCACGTAAATCACCACATACATTCATATTTCATTTATCTCTTAATACCATCACATATCTTATAATTATATATAATTACATAAGAACACATAAAGTCAATTGTCACATAATAGCACATATGAAAACTAGGCTATTTAAGTATTGAGCACGCTACCTCAAAAGATCTAATCAGAGTCTGACTATCACTGCTCCTTTTATTTTCCTCACTCAGTATGACTCGGGCCTACTTTCTCTTCACCTTTAACATATTAAAATATAAACAATTCAATATGACAACATGCTCTAAAATATACTTAGTTTATTATCATTTCTAAACCTTTTGACCTATTCCTCAATATTTCACTTCTATTGCCTACTCGTCGTTCAACTTTCAACGACCACATTTCTATGCTTAATTAATCTCATGGATATCCTATATTAACTTAATTTAAATCCAAATTTGCTCATACTCATCAACCAATAACTTCGAACTTTGGCCTAATTCGCCGATAATAGAATACGATGGAAAAATCTTATAAAACTACAGTAGAAATTATTCTTCTCGAATTTCATACCTAGATTCATTTCCTTTTCAATTATCAATTCAACCTATATTTTTAGATATCATATGACATATTCCTTATATCATTTCAATCAACTAACAACCCAAATTCATGGACTAAAAGGCTAGGGTTTCAGTTCTATAGAGGGTCCCAGGTATAGGTTCAAATCATCCAACCGAAGGGCAAAAACTTAGTTAATTGGCATCAACGAGCACTAATCAATCAACAAAATCAAAAGATAAAACTATCATCTAAACTATCCTATATGGAAAGAAAATTCAGAACTTGAAATATTAACATTTCATCACCCATATGTTATAATCATAGGCAAAGATGGTAGCCCTACCTCAATAACCTCTCGTTGGTGCGTTTTGTTTGACACGTCAATGTAAATCGCATCATAAATTGAAGATCTGAGCTCTCGCTCTCTTCTTCTTTCTATGGGCAATGGAATTATCGAGAGGAAAGGGAGCTTGGAGGTAAATAGTAGCTTATATAACTATTATAGTGGTATCTATATTATTTTATATAGTATAAATAGTATATTGGAAAATTGGCAACTATTTAACTAATTAAATTAATCTAGATAGTTCCACACACTTCTATCCTTGTTAGAAATCAAAATATAATCCGAAATTGTTTAAATTTCGTTCCATGTAGGATTCCAAAAGAAAATGTTGCAATTTCTTGTGAAATGATGATTTTCCCTTTTGTCATATTATATATATTAATACTGAATTAATTTCAGTTTCTTCCTAAATTTTACTCACATTATTATTCCTATACATATCTATAATATTAATTTGGTCCTTCATATTTATAAATAATTATTTTAAATAAATTCGGCTTTTTTGACATCGAATCGATCGCCGAAATCCTAAATCGGCGATTTACTATAAATATTTATATCTATTCAATATAATTCATATGATAATACTTAAACTTTATTTCAATATAACGTTAGTCATTTATAATTATTATTTAATATTTTTATTTATTATTACTATTTACGATCGCCGTAAAACCTTAAGTCGCCAATTTTTTATTTGCAATAGTGAATTCCGACTTGGGTCATTTTTAGGGTATTACATAAATAATATTGTGAACTTTCTGAGAAAGGTGCATCATCTTCTATAGGGTAGATAATTATGTAATGGTCAGTAAAGGAAAAAATTCAAGCAGCCCATTTTTCTCCCTCTTTCACTATTGAACTGGGAACGGACAGAATGAGGTGAGTTGGAATGGTCTAGCGTAGTACGAAGGAGTTCTGTGATAGTTTAGTGCCAAGTGTCCACAGGGGACCACACACCTTGCAATGCATAACCGTAAAGTAGTGTTAGCTGTAGGTTATTTATTTCAGCTGAAGTTAGTAGTGCCTCCATGCATGTACCACAAACCTCCTGAGCACATACTTTTCAGACTATGTACAACTCCCTCGGTTCCTTGTGTTGTTCTTGATTGGGCATGCGTTAGCTGGCCAGCATAAGGGTCCGAGTCTTCCTGGTTTATACTCCGAACCTTATGTTCCATTCTGACAAAGACATTTCATGGTACTTGCCAAACAACTTAAATGCAATAGAAACCTCTTCCAACACAACATTCGTAGTGACCTCAAATGAATGAAAGAACTCATCAGCCAAAATTATAAGGACATCACAAACATGTATGTCTAATAACCAAGGAAAACCAACAGCATGGAAGTACTTGAAAAATTCATCTTTAACAACTATGGTATCCTAAGTTGCAAGATCGAGAGGCTGTCCCGCCCGATACTCTTTACCGAGTCGGGCGGTAACCTTACCTACAACCGAGGGGTCGGGGTTGTTCTAGATCTGGGCTGTGAGGTCTGGGCTCAGCTCGATCCTCTTCTTGTGGAACCTTTTCACTCTGCTCTGGACAGAGTCGGCCAAGGATACATCGTCCTCTGCTTTCTCCTAAGCCAACCACGGAACCTTTTCACTCTGTCATATGATTCCTTACTTGGCTATCCAATTATTGTGTCTCTGAAGATTCTTACGACTCTTCTTGGTTAGGTTCTACTTCCTTCGGCTCATCAGGGAAGACTAGCTCCATGTGGGCCTTTCCCTTCCGTGCACGTCCCGCTTCTTGCCGTGCTGGACTCGGCAACTCTTCTGCTGTGTTTTGCTCAAGTTGAGTTACAACTTGAGCCTGTGGTTTTGGGCTAGGCTCCTCCTCGGTCTGACTCCTTTTCTTATGCTTAGCCGACTGAGGAGCCTTTGTCACCATGGTTGGCTCAGGAGAAAGTATTAATCCTATCTCTGACTCTTTTCCAGTCTTCGTGAGGTTTTGTTGCTTGGGTGCCATTTTTCTGAAACTTTGGTATTTTAGTATTTGGAAAAGGAGGTTCTTTAGAATTTCAAAGAGAAAATTTAAATTGCTTCGACTTTGAGTGTGCAAATGAACGAGTCGATTGGGGTAATGACTATTTAAAGGATTATGTCATACTACTTTGTTGGCTGTTTGCAACCATTAAGGCTGCAGATTCGGCTCAGTTTTTGCAGGATACGCCCGTATCTCTTTCCGTTAGCCGTTGATTCTTTACTTGATTTGGTATGTTCAACTTTTCCCCTGGCAGGGATTTGCTCCTAGTTTAGAATCTTTTTACTGCAGCCCCCAATGACTTTTTTACCCTACCACGTGGCTTTTACAGCTTGCATGGCTGAAGCTACACAAAACAAAAGGAAAAATGGTAGAAAACTTAAACGAAATTAAGTTAAGAAAATAAAATAAATTAACTATATGTACAACTCCCTCGGTTCCTTATGATGTTCTTGATTGGGCATGCGTTAGCTAGCCAACGTAAGGGTCCGAGTCTTCATGCTTTTTACTCCAATGAGTAAACCATGTACAGTGGAATTTCTTCCACTATACATGTGTCAACTACCCTAAGGAAATATTTCAATCTTTAGCCATTGACTACAAATGGCTTTGCCTCCTTTTCCATGCCTTTAATCTCCACAGCTCCATTTGGACAATGTCTAATGATGACATATGGGCCTTTCCATTTTGACTTCAACTTTCCAGGCATTAGCCTCAACCTGGATTGAAGTAAAAGCACCAACTAGCCAGCATGAAACTCCTTTTTGCTAATATTTTTGTCATACCATAACTTCATCTTTCCTTGTACCAAGCCGAGGTGTCGTAAGCCTCCAAGCGTATCTTCTCCAATTCTTGAAGTTGCAGTTTCCTTTGATCCTCACACTTGCTACCTTCCATGTTGATTTGCCGGACAACCCAATATGCATTGTATTCTATTTCGACCTGTAGGTGACACATCTTGCCATACACTAAACGGTAAGGAGAAATTCCTATAGGGGTTTTGTATTCAGTTCTATACGCCTAAAGTGCATCATCAAGCTTCATGCTCCAATCTTTTCTCAAAACTCCTATGGTATTTTCAAGAATATTCTTGATTTCACGGTTTGACACTTTGATTTGTCCATTTGCTTGGGGAGGGTACGCGCTAGACAACCTATGATGCACTCCATATCTTTTAAGTAGACCCTCAATTTGCCTATTACAAAAATGTGTTCCTTGATCGCTAATTACCGCCCATGGTATTCCATATCGTCTGAAGATAGTGGATTTGAGGAACAATGATATTTCCTTTGCCTCGTTGGTCCTAGTAGCTTTTGCTTCCACCACTTTGATACGTAGTCCACGGTGAGTAATATGTAGTTATTCCTATAAGAACTTGAGAATGGTCCCATGAAGTCTATCCCCCATACGTCCAACACTTCAGACACTATTACGGGCATTTGTGGCATCTCATCTCTTCTAGAAATGCATCACATAATCTAGTACTTCTCACATTACTCGTAAAATAGGAATGCGTAACAGTGCGAACTAGGCCAGTAGAAACCGCTATCCAATAACTTTCGTGCGGTTTTCCTTGCTCCAAAATGGCCTCCACATGCATAAGAGTGACAATGCTCCAGTACACTTCTTTGTTCACGGTCCGGGACACATGTACGAATGATTTGATCTATCCCCGCCTTCCATAGATAGGGTGCACCCCACATGTAGTATTTGCTCTCGCTCTTCAGCTTCATTCTTTTGGCTTTGTTGAGAAGTTCGATAGGTGGCTGCTGGCCAGTTGACAGGTAATTCACTAGATTTGCATACCATGTTTCTCCTATTGCGTTCTACTTTTCTGTGCTATTCTTGGATTGTTCACCCCCATTCTCCTACAATTTCTCTTGGTGGACTGCGTAAAGGAGCTCCTCGAGGAAAGCTTCCTGGATAGGTTGCTCATCTCCTTTGCCTACCAACCTACTGAGATGATCCGCCATCTTTTTCTCAGCTCCTTTCTTGTCTTTGATCTCCACATCGAACTCTTTTAATAGTAGTATCCACCATATAAGTCTAGGATTCGACTCCTTCTTTCCCAACAAATATTTGAGTGCTAAGTGATCGGTATTAATCACTACCTTCAAACCTAACAAATATGGCCGGAACTATTCAAAAGCGAAGATTATGGCCAAGAGCTCCTTTTCTGTTGTATCATAGTTCCTCTGTGCTTGATTCAGTGTCTTCGAGGCGTAATGTATAATATGACTTTCTTTTCCCACTTTCTGACCCTAAACGGCTCCAACAACATAATCACTTGCATCACACATAATTTCAATGGGATGGCTCCAATCTAGCCCTTGCATGACCGATATGCTGGTCAGCTTCTACCTCAATGCTTCAAATGCTTCCCGGCATTGAACATGGAACTCGAATGGTACATCATTCTATAAAAGCCGAGTGAGTGGCCTAGCTATGCGGGCAAAATCTTCGATAAACCTGCGGTAAAATCTCGCATGGCCAAAAAATCCTCAAACTTCTCTTTGATTTGTTGGATATGGTAATTGAGAGATAACGTCCACCTTTGCCTTGTCTATCCCGATTCCTTCTTCGGACACCAAGTGTCCTAACACTATTCTTTCATTCACCATAAAGTGGCATTTTTTGTAGTTCAAGACAAAGTTCCTTTTCTCACATCTTGCCAATACTGCATCCAGATGATGAAGGCATCTTTCGAACATCTACTCATAAACTGTGAAGTCGTCCATAAAAATCTCCATGCATTCTTCAATCATATTCGAAAAGATACTCATCATGGACCTCTGGAAGGTTCCGGGAGCATTGCACAATCCAAACGACATTCGTCGCTAGGCGTATGTTCCAAATGGGCAAGCGAATGTGGTCTTTTCTTGATCATCAGAATTCACGAAAATTTGAAAACAACCACTATACCAATCCAATAAACAAAAGAATTTCTTTTCACCCAATCTTTCCAACATCTGGTCGATGAAAGACAGGGGAAAATGATCCTTGTGAGTTGCGGCATTCAGCTTGCGGTAGTCAATACACATCTGCCATCCCGTTACAAGGCGTGTAGGCACTAGCTCATTTCGCTCATTCGCCACCACTTTGATTACCGACTTCTTGGGTACCACATGGACCGGGATGTCCAATTTACTAACCGAGATAGGGTAAATGATACCCATATCTAACGACTTCAAAATCTCCTTAGCACTGCCTCTCGCATGTTGGGATTTAACTTCCTCTGCGGGTCTCTTTGGGCTTTGGCATCATCCTCCAAATGTATATAGTGCATAAATATGTCGAGACTGATTCCCACCAGGTCGGCTAGTGTCCACCCGATGGCCTTCTCGTGTTTGCTTAGCACTTGGATTAATTGCTCTTCTTGTTCTAAATTCAACTTGTTGTTGATGATCACTGGTTCAGTCTTCTTCAGTCCAAGGTAGACATATTTCAATTCTTGCAGAAAAGGTTTGAGCTCCATTGTTGAAGATTTTTCTGCTTTCATTGTTTGATTGACTTGCAGCATGCAACTAAACAGTTTGGTGGTCTTCTTCTCAAGTTTAGTCTTTGTCACGGTACAAAGCCTTAAAATCTCAGCTTCAATCTTTTGGTCAGTGAGTTCTTATGCATTCAACAATTTGGTCATTCCTTTAGCCTCCAATTGAGACGAAATCTTGAAATACTCCTAATTGCTCATCTGCAAGAATTCTTTCTCAAGGTGACCTTCGACTAATAGGACAATAACATCCACAGACTAGGCAGTTTCTATGTCATTAGTCTTTTCATAGCTTTATCAATATTGAAGGTATACGTATCACCATGATAATCCAAACAAATTGTTCCATCAAACATATTAATTATTGTTTTTGCAGTCCTTAAAAACGGTCTTCCTAACAACACGCAACTGGAATCACCATGGTTAGTTTCATTCATTTTTATCACATAAAAATATCCGTGATATAAAAATTCATGCACTTTAAAATATTTTCCTTCATTCCCTCGGGGCATATGCAAGTTCTATGCACCAATTAGATTACTACCCTCGTCTCAATCAACACCACTCCAGTCGGGTTATTATACACAGACAAAGCCATGATATTTACCTAAGCTCCTAAATCACACATCGCATGTTCGATAAAAAAAATCACCTATCATTATGGGCAGCGAGAACATACCTAGATCCACGCTCTTTGCTGGATGTTTTTCTGAATAATGGCCGATATATTCTCCTCGATCACAATCTTCCCTTCCCTCTTTGATTTTCCAGCAATGAAGTCCTTGATGAACTTTCATAGGAGTGGAATTCTCAAAGCTTGGAGTAGGGGCAAATTGATCTCGAGCTTGCTAAATATTGACATGAAACCGACTGGATACTCCTTGGGCTTCTTTTTGTTCAAACAATTGGGATATGGTGTTGTCTTCCTTACTTGTAGAGCGAATGCTTTGTTTGAACCATCTTCCCCTCCTTCTTTGATTTCATCATGTTTTCTGGGGATTGGTGAGCTGGGCAGTTGATGGCTGGCCATCTCATCCTCCCTCGATTGCGTTGAGGGTTCTCCTCATTTCGGACCTTCTAACTTCAATCCTGACCTCAGCGTGATCTTATTCACGTTCTCCCTGTGCGGTTGTTCAACTTGGGTGGGAATTCGTCCCTCATTTTCTCTTAGCTCATTCATAGCTACCGCTAACTGGGTCATTTACCTTGTGAGGGATTCCAGACTCGCCTTGTGCTCCTTCTGGACATCTTGGACCTTATGTACAACATCATTATTCGATTGGAGATTATTTTGGATGAACTGGTGTGAATTAATAAGTAGAATCCCTACTTATTAATTTCCTATATCATATGAAGAAGGAACGGTGCAAACGATATATAGGTTCAAACTATGAATCAAATGGCTCTGCCTCCCTTTTCATGCCTTAAATCTCCACAGCTCCATTGGCTCTAGGTCTAATGAAAACATATGGGCCTTTTCATTTTGACTTCAACTTTCCAGGCATTAGCCTCAACCTGGATTGGAATAAAAGCCCCAACTGGCCAGCGTAAAACTCCTTTTTGTGAATATTTTTATCATGCCATAACTTCATCTTTTCCTTGTACCAAGCCATCATATTATCATATTCAAAAGACACATTTTTTACCCATGTGGTAGGGTAAAAG
Source organism: Monilaria moniliformis (assembly GCA_034509125.1). Classification (NCBI taxonomy): domain Eukaryota; kingdom Viridiplantae; phylum Streptophyta; class Magnoliopsida; order Caryophyllales; family Aizoaceae; genus Monilaria; species Monilaria moniliformis. Next base: position 10,520 of record JAYDZE010572758.1, read on the forward strand.
AGCCACATGCAAATCCCTGCCGCAGGAAAAGTTGAACATACCACATCAGGTAAAGAGTCAATAGCTAGGGGAAGAAATACGGGCGTATCCGGCAAAAACTGAGCCGAATCTGCAACCTTAATGCGCGCAAATGGCCAACAAACTAGCCTGATGGATGCCCTAATTCAAATCCTTTAAATTTCCGTTACCCCAATCCACTCATTCATTTCTACACTCAAAACCAAAGCAATTTAAAGTTTCTCTCTGAAATCCTAAAGAACCTCATTTTCTAAACACCAAAATACAAAAGTTTCAGAAAAATGGCACCCCAACAACAAAGCCGCAAGAAGGCCGTAAAAGAGTCAGAGATAGGATCAATGCTTTCTCCTAAGCCAACCATGGCGACAAAGGCTAGTCAGTCAGCTAAGCACAAGAAAGAGAGACAGACAGAGGAGGTGGCTAGCCCACAACCACAGACTCAAGTTGCAACTCAACTTGAGCAAAAGATAATAGAAGAAATGCCAAGTCCAGCACGGTCAGAAGCGCAACGCGCACGGAAGGAAAAGGCTCCCATAAAGCTAGTCTTCCCTGACGAGTCGGATGAAGCAGTCCCTAACCCAGAAGAGTCGTCGGAATCATCAGAAACACAACATCTGGAGAGCGCAAGTGATGAATCCTCCGACACCACCTTCTTGAACGAGTGAGCCGCAGAATCAGAGGACTATGTATCCTTGGCTGACTCTGTCCAGAGGAGAGTGAAAAGGTTTTGCAAGAAGAGGATCGAGCTGACCCCAAATCCAGAACAACCCCAATCGGTAAGATAACCGCCCGACTTGGTAATGAGTATCGGGCATGACAACTTCTCAATCTAGCAACTTTAAATACCTTAGATGTTAAAGAGGAATTTTTCAAATACTTTCATGCCGTTGGTTTCGCTTGGTTATTAAATATGCCTGTTTGTGATGTCCTAAGGATTCTGGCTGATGAGTTCTTTAATACATTTGAGTTCACTACGAATGTTGTGTTGGAAGAGATTTCTATTTCATTTCAGTTGTTTGGTGAGTACTATGAAATATCGTTGTTAGAATGGAACGTAAGATTAGGAATTATTTTACTGGAATAGGCCAAGGAATATGTGTTGTACTGGAATAGGCCAAGGAATATGTGTTGGGGTTTTAAATATTCCGGTGAAGGAATCCCCTACCCGAGATCTACTAGGATAATATAAGAAAATTCAATTC
>JAYDZE010572769.1:0-11738 GCA_034509125.1 Monilaria moniliformis
AATGCTAATCAAATTTTAATTTGATTTTGATTTTGTGTAATATTATTAATTTTGATATTGATGTAATGAAAATCATTTTGAAAATCAATTTTGTGTAATAAAAATCAAAATTAATTTAATTAGCATTACATATTATTAATAATTACACTAATCAGATTAATGATGTAATTAAAATTTTAATTTGATTTTGATTTTCTGTAATATTATTAATTTTGTGAAATGAAAATCAAATTAAATTTTTGATATTGATAATGATATGAATTTATGAAATAATTTAAAAATAAGAGATGGATAGTGTAAGAGAAAGTTAAGGCTCGGCCGCTGTTGAAAGGAGATAAATTTTAAGGAAAAAGTTGCTGCGGGGCCATAAATAGTATAAGGGAAATGGTAAGGCTCAGCCACCGCTATAGATGCTCTTATATTACAAAAATCCATGAGTTGACCCACATTTAATTACACATCACATCACAAATTGCCTTTATATATTTACCTTTCCTTGTATATTATGAGATTTTTATTCAATTAAAAATGTCTACCATCTATTTTTCTAAATCATGTATTAGTCAAGTCTTATATTTTTTTTTGTGGTGGATTGATAAAACTATATAATATAAAATATGAGGCATCACCTTATTTTAGCCAAACATAAATATAAAAAGGGAAAAGTGTTCATTAGGATAAAAAATAATATGAAAAAACTAGTGTTTTGATGTTAAAAAGACTTGAATATCGTTATACGAATTACACAAATATTGCAAAATCGTACATTCTTGTAACACTATAAATTACATTGTTATAAGAATTTACAAATTCTAAAAAAATGTGTAACTGTGTAATTTACATTATTAAAAAAATTGACAATTTCGTAAAATTTGTGTAAATTTTGTAAATGCACAGATTTATTTTTTATTAGTATGGACAAAAAAATCAATTTGGCTAATATTTTCATATTATTATTTACTATGATATTTTCCTTTTTGCTATATGAGTTGAACTAGTTTGATCCATTAATTTTATATAAAAATTTTACTTATGTAAAACTTGATTTACGATGTTAGAAATTCCAATGGGAAAGGGCAACGTAATAGCTATCTTTTGTCACGTGTGTAACGTGATTGTGTAATAAAGGTTAGGACCAAATCCCTCACGTGACATTCGCTGACACTATTCCACGTCTAGCCTTATAATTCACTTTCGGAGGTTTCTATATATTAAGCTACATTGAATACCACTAATTGTGTTGAAACTAAACATTTATAATTAAATTTAAAATATCACGACTATATTTGAAATTACTCGAGCAATGTATCTTCTCTGCATAAAAGGAAAATCTCTTCAATCGTTGAGCATTGCCCATATATTGTTCCATATACACCAACTCAAAAAAAAAAATGTAATACTATAGTTCTAAAATAATTACTATAATTGAAAATTTGGGTAATCTGTAAAATATGTGGTAAGACGTATAACACGAAGTGTACTACGAAAGTCAAGAACAACCACATGAAAAAATCAAAACATCAAAACGATCCAAGATTGATAGCCTAATTCAGTGAACCACCTACATCTAGGGGGCTTCACCCAAGGAAAATAATCCATTATTTGAGTTAAATTACAAAGAGTTTACAATAAGACTCCATCTTACTACACCTACTAATTTCCAAAACTCCACCTACAGTAGATTGCTAGATGTTTATGCACCACACACACCTTAAATGTGAGTCACGCTCACCACCTAACCCATAAATAATCACAAGTATATATACTTATTTACAAAAGATAAAAAAGAAAGCTCAATAGTATTTACCTCACAAACACTCCATTGGTTGTGCGAACTCAGGAACACGTACAGGGAAAAACACTTATGTTTAAGCACTCTTTAAATATATGAATGAAATAAAGAGGTAAAAATCACATCAAGGGCTCTCACTTTTATGAACATACTTTGGCATTTAGATACACCTCAAACCTAGATCTTTAACTTATGGGCCAAACAATATTTGTTCTATACATTCCTCGTAAAAAAGAGTTATAATCCAAATAGAAAACTGTTATGTGTAAGCTAATGTAGTTGCAAACCACAACAAGTGTATAGACAATGTACTAACAAAATGATAATAATAAAGGAAAATAGTTTTAATCATATTGAAAAATGAATGACGCATAATTGATAATGTACAACTCAAACAAATCAAAATCACGTGGCGTTCAATAGTAAACAAAATTAAGAACGAACAAAAGTAAAGTATTGAAAATGAATTACAAAGTCTAAAAATAAGATATACTAACATTCTGTACAAATGTACGTATGAAGATAGGGTGTGTGACCTTGGAAGAGACAAAGAAGACTACACAATGGAGCTGAATTATGTGTAGGACAATGAGATACAAATAGGAAAATTACAAACATAGGCTGAAAATTATTCTCTAAACTTGTATACAATCTAAACTAACAAAGGAGAGACAAAGCCTCGTTGGTGGGTTGTTGGTTGCGGAGGGGCCCTTTTCTCATTCTGTTTTCAATAAGCAACTAAAATTTCTAGCTTATCCCTCAAATTCTGCATCCCCCCCCCCCCCCCTAATGCCACCCATGCATTTAAACAGCCTCACCTCACGCAAAAAAATATGATTCGCAGGCTATGACACAATAACATGGTATATCCGAAATGCAAAAAAGATAGTGATTGCAAATTTTTATTAACTCGAAAAGTAAATATAAAATATGATATAACTTACTTTACATAGTTCATCTCCAATAAATGCTCAAGTAATTTGGTTTATATTAGTTTCTTGTATATGCCGTGGCACTACTGTTTCTCTTCAACTATAGATATAACGATTTCGATTATGGGATTTAAAATTTACTCGGATGAATATTAAGTAAAATCAACTTGATGGATATAGATTTGTACGTTATAGAATTCATGGTACTAGAATTTTCCTATATTGGATATATATATTATATAACTTACGAGCATTAAATTTTATGAAAGTGGTTAATCACAAAATATTTATTCTCAGCATTAACCAATTTAAAATTACAATACGATAAGAGACAAAACATAGCATATGGTTCTATCTATCAAGTTGTACGACCGCATTTGTACGCCACAAATCCAGCCCACCGACACCCTATTTCTAATTTTCTACAAGTATTCCCGAGCTTTTCTTTTTCTTTTTCACCTTTTTCCACGAAATTGCAAAACCATTCTTCACTTTCAACATAAACATATAAGATTTTTACTAAATTTGGTGTCCAAAATTACGAAAAACAACTCTTCACTTTTTCTTCATTTGGTTGCGAAAATGGTATGTGTTTGATATATGAGAAAAATGTAAATGAAATCATGGTTGGTGGTATTTTAAGTGAAAAAAGGTGTTATAGAAAAAATCATGCGGACGTAAACAAACAAACCTAAAATAAATATTCAAATATTCAAATGGTCCATGCTTAATTACTACAGTCCTAAAATAACATGAAAAGTGTCTCTCAACAAAAAAAAAAAAACAATAACATGAAACGCGAAAAGGATGTTTCCCGAGTCACCTCGAATTAAATGGGAACCATCATAGATTATCTTTTAATAAAAAAAGACCATAGACTAGAAATGCAGGGCTTTCCCAAGGGTTAATCATGGATTCGGACTATAAATAAATAAATAGTATAATAATTAGTGATCCTACCTTCCTTAAATTTGAAGAATATTTTAGATAATGACCGCTATTAAACAAACAAATTAATTAATTTTGGAATGTTGCCTCTCTGACTTCCGTTGTTTATTGGCGCAGCGAGTTCCACAAACAAAATTAGGTTGGTTATATTTGGTATCTCATTGTCCTCGATTATGTCCTGAACAAATATCAGATGCACCCTTCTCCTTTTTCCTACACTCATAAATGTCCCTTTAAACAAAATATAATTATCCAAATTAGACTTATGATCTTCAATTAATTATAACTCTTTAATTGTAACCAAGCCTCAACGCACAAACGAAATGAAAATTTTAAATATATTATATTTAACATTTGAAAACCCTATGTGAATATTACAGTGGTACTCAAAGTTACCTCCCAAAAAAAAAAAAAAAAAGGAACGATCAAATTGAATTCTGAGGAACAGTGGATGAAGCAGAAACCGAGCAGAATCCAAACCTACTACTATTATCCTCCAATTTTCCGATGATGAAATGCCCCAACAAACCTTTCGTTTCTACCAAATTCTCCACACACAGGAATTCATCGCTGCAAACTCTCTCCACTTCCCGATCGAATTCGTGGACAAACACCTGCGTCTCCGCTGCGCCGCCCTTCTTGCTCCGCGCCAGCACTCCGGCGGTGAAAATCGCCGACATCCGCCCCGGCGCCGCCCCGAAGTACCCCCTTGGCCCGTCGACCAGTATCACATCCCAAGCGACGTCGTATATATGATTAGGTAAGTCGTTGACGGCCAGCTTGCAATCGGAGAAGAGGAGATTCTGCACCGGCCGGCACTCGCCCGTCACTTCCCCTTTGTAGTACTCGATCAGATCGTACAATTCGCTCACCTTCGTCGTGAATTGAACGTCGTAGGCCTCGATCGACGGCTGCGTCTCCTCCAATTTGGAGATGAGGTACGCGCTGTCGCCGACGAAGACGGTGCGGCCCTTGTGGTTGAGGGAGTTCCACAGTAGGGTTTCGTGGGTAAGCCCGAAGACGAGGAGATTGCAGGGGGTGGCGCAGCGGCGGAGGACGGCGGCGATGGCGCTAAGCTCCTTGGCGGACATGCGACCGGTGGAGGAGGCGTTGAGAGCGGCGTAGTGGAGGAGCGCGTCGAAGACGGGCTTGGGAAGCTGAGATTTGGAGCTGGCGGAGGCGGCGGAGGTCCTGGCGGAGGCGGCGTCCCTGGTGGTGAAGAGGGTGAAGGCGAAGGTGAAGATGAAGAAGAGGACGAAGACCACGAGCCACGCGCGGTGGGAAGTGCCCGCAGGCGCCCCGTGGTGGAGTACAATGAACTTGGCGCCGGTCTTCATGTGTGTGAAGGCAAGGTGTTTGATGAAATGCAGATTTTTTGACAAATGTGAGATGTAAGAATCAAAGAGAGAATGGCACTAGTAAGTAACTAGGTGAGCTGCGTGTCCTGTCTGTGTAGTGTGTGCTGCTACTAATTTTATAATTAGGATTTTCTTTTTTAAATTTTGAAAGCTTTAGTTTTTACTTTTACTTTATTTCGAGCAAATAATGGGGAAATAATTTGATATGTGAAATTATGAAGATTTTGAATTTGGGTCCCAATTTGTTGTAATAGAGATAGAGGGGCCAGAATTAAAGAGCTTGGAGAAAAAAGATATACCCACCGACGATTGGCAAAAGATTTTAACTGATGTTATTGAAAGAAAAAATAAATAAGCTATAACCAATCAAGTGTTGACAGGACACTGAAAAATCATGTAAACTATCTGCAAAGTCTGCCAATTCTTGAAATTGGTTGGGGAAAAAGAAGTGGCTTAATCCAAGGTTTTTGTGCGTCTCAACCGGCAATTAAACAACTAATAGAAAATCGCTTTTCACTAAATTGAAAAAGTTGAATTACAAGAATTGAAATTTGGTGGAGAATGAAAAATGGGTCGAGAGGAATTTAGGCGGCACGACATGCGTATAACGTCTGGGGGAACTTTGAGAGAAATTTAGAGTGAGAAATGGCTTGAATTACGGGATTCTTGATAGAGTAGTGTGTGTGGAGTGGAGTGGAGTGGAGTGTGTGCTTTTTATACCCACAGTTCATCAGATGCAATGAATAAAGAAATCCACATATGTTAGCACCGAATATCGAATTTCGGATATTTTATGTCACATCCACTAAATCAGTGTTATGACACTTTCCATACAAAGTTAGTTTATGCATATGGTGACTACGTGTAATGGTTGTTTGTTTTTAGGGTCGATTGTAATTTATGGTTCGATTTTTAGAGGGATTTGTACAAATTAATCCATCTTTGAAGAATATGAAAAATAGCATAATTTTACATGATAATTGCAAAAATATATACACTTTACTTTCGTTTTCAAAGCATCTCGTGGAAGAATGAATCGTTTTAAATTTAAAAGTTGAAATTCACTTCTTAAATTTGGTGTCCATTCAAAATTGCAAAATCCAATTCGCTTTTGTAGAAAAATGAGAAACTGCTTTCTGTTATCATAAGCATTATATTTTTGTAAATTTTTAGGGAATATAATTTTCATGATATGGATTTGTTCAACTTTGAAACTTAAATTATGCAATTCAAATTTCAAGGTAGAATGAAGAATTTCCACATAATATATATATATATATATATATCAATTTCGAGTCTTTCATGTCACAGTTCGAGTCCAAAAGTATAAATTTACATCATTTTTGCAAGTTTTCTTTTTCATTTTCTAGCATTTTTTTAAAAAATATTCCGTCATTTTTGGTAATAGCTCAAAAGGTCTTAAACATAAACTACAGCTAACCCTTTTTTTTAAAAATATGAAATTACAACATAATTAATGGTTCAGTTCAAATGGGTATTCAATGCAATTTTGAACGTAATCTCTAAAATGATATCCATGTAGAATATTAGTTTTGCAATAGTATAATCATAATACATGTGCTATAATTAAGTGTGTCGATAAAGTGAAGCAGAAGATAAAAGAAAAATATATATACTGCAACAGAAAAATTGTCCATTAGGAATCATATTCTTGTGATAATTACATTGATATACTTGCCATCTTTATCTTATAATCATGCTTCCTAAACATGAATTAATATACCAAACATCCTTTTGCACACATATTTGTAATTAGTATAGCTAATATGAAAGTTATTTATGACAATTGATATGGATAGTTGCATAACATTTGGCAGTATTGCTTTAAATCTCATCATATTTATTTCCTTACTAATCCATATATGACTGGTCCTATTATTTATTACACCCTAATGACAGTAAATATCCCCATTTAATAATAATAATAATAATTCGACATATCTGGGATCTAGTCTAAACTTTCAAATTTTAGCAATTTTATCCGTAGCTTCATTAGTTTAACAAATTAAAAATTCGATTAAATTATTATTGTACTAAAAGAAATGACGTGCACACGTCAATTCGCGAAACTTAGAAAAAAATTATACTCCTGTAAGTGAAATTACAAAATACTAAATTAAATTGCAAAAATTGGTGAAGTTAATTACTACTATATGTTTTTGTCGACTGCCTAGTTCTAGTACTATGAAGCAAAGTTATGGATAATTAATTAAAATAAATTGAAGACATGTAAGAGTATTTTTACATCAATTCCAAAAAAAATAATCATAATTCAATTTACAATTGTCACGTTACCATTTTATTTTTCAAGCATAATACATTTATCTTAGCCCAAAATCAACCACAACTCTATTTTTATCATTTCATTATTTTTTATTATTTTTTCAAAATTTTATATTTTATTTGAATTGAGTTATTTGTAAAATCAAATTAAATGACTATAATTTAAAAAATATTTAATTAAAAATTGAAATTACTTAATTTAAAATCCTAAATTACATTAAGTAAAAATCGAAAATGACATAATTGAAATTTCTAATATTACATAGATAAAAAGTAAAATTACTTCATGCTCCAAACAGTTAGAGCGTGTCCAAATTTTTTCGATGAGATCTTGTTGGAGTCGGTCATATGTTCTTTCTTCACGAAAAGAAGCATGTCGACTCATAAATTCTCGAAATTGAAGTGGTGCACCTTGAGATGGATTCCCGTTGCCCACTCTCGAGCTAGATCTGGCTTCGTCGTCGCTCCGATTAGCCGCGTCTTATCTTTCATCCTCGATTATCATGTTATGCATGATAATACATGCATAAATGATGTCAACGATACTTGATTGTTGCCACATACGCGCCAAACCTTTCACTATGGCCCAACGTGCTTCGAGTACACTGAGAGCTCACTCAACATCATTTCGTGTGGCTTCTTGCCTTTGAGCAAACAATGCTCTATTCGGGTCTGTGGGACACGTAATCGTTTTCACGAACACGACCATTTTGGATATATGTCATCGGCCAAGTAGTATCTCATGTTGTATCTTCGCCCATTGGTTGTGAATTCGACGGTGCCCGACCAACGCATACGTCGTTGAAGATTGGTGATTGGTTCAGGACATTGATGTCATTGTTCGAGCCGACTACGCCTAAGAATGCATGTCAAATCCATAAACATCGGTCAGCAACCGCTTCTAGGATTATCGTTGGATGTGCGTCCTTATATCCACTGGTGAAGCCGGCTCTCCATGCGGACGGGCAATTCTTCCACTCCTAGTGCATATAGTCGATGTTGCCGAGCATAACAGGAAAGTTGTGATGCCTCTCGTGCATACTCATCAATGCTTGGGCGTCCTGCACCGTGGGTCTTCTCAGATACGTATCGCGGAAGACCTCGATGACACTGCGACAAAATGTTTTGAGGCTATCCCGGCATGTTGCTTCTGAGACATGTAGGTACTCATTGAACATGTCCGATGAGGTAGTATATGCCAGCTGGCGAATCACCGACATGCACTTCAGCAGCGTCGAGATTCCGTCGTGGTGCTGCTGGAAATACTCGTTGTGCCCTGCCAACGTGATTGAAATACGCAGGAATAAGGATTTGCTCATGTGAAACCGTCGACAAAACACAGCTGCACCCCATCGTGGCTCGTTGGAGAAATAATATGTGATGAGATGTTGATCGGCAATTTCGCGCTCCCGGTGTATGTACGTCTACGGACCTCGAGGGCGCACAATTCGAACCCGCGCAACTCCCCTCCTATGATGCGACTTCAACATCAATTCAATTATCTTATCTATTTTATCTGAATTAGAACTCGAATTATCATAATTTGGATCCATAAATTGAGATGAAAGTAGTGGAATAAAAGAGTGGAAGAAAAGTGAGGAAAGTGAGAAGAAAAGTGGATCTTATAGAAGCTCAATTCAATCTCGTGACCCTCCATAGCATTCTTGGCGTTAATGTTGCACCACACAAATCAATCCCGTGAATTTGAAACAATTAAAAATAATTAAAATTGTGGCGGAAACGCGGCGAATGGGGCTGCAGCATCGCGGCAGCCTTAGCCCCGCATTCAGCCTCACCCCGCGCTGATTCTTCGGCTGCGGCAATGTCTCCTCGCCCCCAGCCCCGCCCCATTGCGGCAGGCGTATTATTTCATCCTTACGAGGCGGTGTTAATGATGCTCTAATGATTGATGGTAGGCTCTAAGAAGACTCAAAGTCCAATAAGATAACGCTAAGCAATATACATATACAATATTCATCTCTCTCTTTCTGTTTTGGTATGGTATATATACTACTTAAGTTTTACATTTAATATGTAGCGCACGGTTCATTGAGTTGTCGTAGACTCCTAGGGATACTGTTGGAACTTAAATACATAAGTGATAGAGATAGATGGTTAGTTATGCCGATAATAATGATGTAGCTTTTCAAATGGGGAGAGAGAGAGAGATGCCGTTTTTGATATATGCTCTGCTAGTGTTTATTATACATATCCTATTTTAATTTTCAATTCTTAATCTTAATTTAATGTGTAAGTGCGGTCAGTTAGATGCGAAGTGGATTATGATCTCCGTTATTGGCTCAATATGAATAACAAATAATTGGGTCAAATTTAGGTACTAAAGTGAAACCCAATTCTAGAAAAGAACAATGCTCCCTCCAAACACACAAAGAAATCGCAGAGTTATTCCATAATTAAAGTATATTTTTATACTTCAACTTTAAGTGATAAAGATGAATTCTGGTTTAAAATATATGATATTCTCCTAAAAATATAAGTTTAAGTAGATAAATATACGTTGTACGAGCTCATACTAAGGCAAATAATTTGGTATTCAACTATACTTTATTTCTTACCAAATTACATTTTAAATTATGAAAAATAATTTTCAATGCAATTAGTGATGATGCTGGCTAATGAGATTTTAAGAAATTAAAATTACTAGATTTTTTTGTTCGACTTTCTACAGTTAATATATAAAGATGGAACTACTCTGGTTACTTCCAATATGAGTTAATACTCAATTGTCCAGTTAATGAAAATAATTAGTTGAAATATTTAGAATTAACTAATAAATAAAATGTTATATATTGTTATAGTAGTGGTAATTAGATAAGGAAAAAGTTACCAAAAACTTTGTAATTTAATTTGATAGTAAAACTTACAAGTATGATACACAACTATCAGATCAAATGATCTATCTCATCTGCATTTATCACATGCTATATCTGTTGTATTTAAACTACTTGCATGCCTAGTCAAATCTTCTTAATTACTACAAGTTCACTTTTTTTATGCAACAGAGAAATTTGAGACATTTATAATTTTGCCAAAAATCATAAGCTAATTTTTCAGCATCCCTTGTTACCTCATTTCACTCCAATAAATGATAATATTATCATGGAATAATAGTAATCCATATTTTCCTTCGTAGCGAACATAAGCTCAAAAGGAGGACCACTAAACTGTGATGTAATTTTCCTATTTGTTCTTATGACAAATTTGCAATTAAATAGAATGTAGGTTTAGTCGCTGTAAGAATTTCACTCACATACAACACAGAATAAATAACATACTGTATTTTTTAAGTTGTGTATTAAGCTATATATAGACGACGGACATAGCATAGGCAACCCCGTAAGCTATTACATTTACCCCCTCAAATTTCCTTGATAGAAGATGGCAGAGTCAGTCGCCTGGTCCTCTATAACTGCATTACTTTCCTATAGACGATCTGCGAGAGGTGCCACCATTGCCTATAACCGCTCAATTGTATTATAGACAACGGACTTGGTGGCCCTATTGTCTGTTATGGCATGATATTAGATGACGGCAAACACAGGCCGTTGTCTATCACTATATATGTTTGGATATGTTGTTTCGATATTTTTGTCCAAATTTTGCTTCACATAGCTCAATCGTTTGCATGAGGTGAGCTGTATGAGTTACAAGTACTGGAAATTGATAGCAACTCCGGTTGATGATTTGGATTTTCCTGAATTTATGCACAGATGTATACTATTTGTCAATTGGCATCTATAATGGACAAAAGTTAGCGCGTGGATTGATTTTGAGGGAAAGCGAAGTTCCTGTATGCGTGTGTACATGAATGGACTGAACACTAAAATAATAGGTTGTGCTTGTATACAATTTATCACAATAAAATAATATATCATTATCTGACATGTCATGTCATGATCTAATTATTAAATTGAAATTTGATAATAAAATTGATACAAGTTAAATAAATTAATAGATAAAATATAAAGATTAAAATAGAATTGATATAATTATAAAAAAAAACAGATAAAATGGATAAATTTGAAACTCTAAATCCTTCTCTACGAACATTTCTTTAAAAAAAAAAATCTTTTTCTATCAACCTTCTGGCACCGCCGGCCACTTCCAATGGTGAGCATCTTCTCTTTCAATGATATGTGGCCCAAATTATTAATTTTACATATATTATATTGTTAGTACTTAACTAAATTATGGATTACTTGTGTTTTTGCAAGTACATATGATACTTGAGCTAGTAGTCATCATCAATAAAATGGAGTAACAAGAGTGACAAAATGAGACTTATGACAAAGTTGCTGACGACGATAATAATAATAATAATAATAATAATAATAATAATAATAATAATAATAATAATAATAACAACAATAATAATAATAATAA
>JAYDZE010572780.1:0-11737 GCA_034509125.1 Monilaria moniliformis
TTTATCGGTATATACCGTACTTTTCGGTATATACCGAATTTTCGGTATATCGCGGTATACCGCGGTATACTGAAATTTATACCGTTACCGTACCGTAACCTTCCGGTACGGTATCATACCTTACCGAAATTTCGGTATATTCAGTATTTTTTCGGTACGATAAGTCCGGTATATCGGTATTTCGGTATTTTTCCCCACCCCTATGTATGGGTGAATAATTATGTGCTTTACTTATTAAAAAGAGATGTATTTATTACATTAATTAATTTACACCCAGAATGCATTTTTTTTGTAGTTAATTATTTATCTTGTTTGTGGGTTGTATTTCTCGTATATTTTGTAATAAATTTTACTTACATAAAAAAATATTAATTAGTTTACAAAATTAATAATAGCAGAAATTGACTTCTATTTAACTAATTATTTTATTTTAAGTATCAATTAATTTATAAAATTGATTATAGTAGGAATGGATTTTTCCTTATAATTTTTTTAAGAACAGAATATATTTATAAAGTTGATTATATTGATTTAAACATTATAGTAGAAGATAATATTTATATTTTTTATAAACTAAAATATATAATAGTAAGTTGCTTTTGTAACATGATTATTAGCAAACTTTTGTAACATGATAATTATTAGTTTCGTTGTGGTACATGAATATAGAGTTTTTATTTTTAGAAATAAGAAAAGGATATGTTTGGTGCGGTGTAGGTGAACCAGATGCAGAAGAAAATATTACGAAAACCATAAGACAGGAAACGCTCTATGCTCCGTGGAAAGCTCACTCAAACTAAGTCACTTCACATCACTGCAACTCCCTCCTCCTCACTCTCTCTCTCTCTCTCTCACTACGCGGCCAGTAGCAATCGTGCGCCACTGGGCGCACTACGCATCCCTAACGACCTCACCTCCTCTGCTTAAATAAAATACATTCCTCAGGTGCCTGACTTGGACCGAGTCGACTCGTTTTGTTGATGCGCCTTCACTTCCTATATTTTCAACGCATAAATTAAGCACCGGTGTTTCGGCAGTGATTTAGCGGGTAGTAGGGGTCGGAAAATGGACCCGCGGGGGGTGGAGATGATGAGCGGCGGCGGTGGCGGAGGAGGAGGAGGAGGAGATGTCTGCAACTTCGCGGAGATCTGGCCGCGGTTTCAGATGAGCGCCAATGCGGCGTCGTACGGCTTGGCTTTGGATCCGATGTCGACTCAGAGATCGTACGACGAGTCGCGGAAGCGGCGGGATGAAGATGAGCAGGGCGCTAAGGAAGGAGGAGCTTCCACCAGCAGCAGCAATGGCGGCAGCTGCAACAACAATAACAACGTATCGGTATTGTTTTGAACTGATAAAATTGAGTTGTTTTAGCTGCATCTGATACTATGTAAGTATTAATTACTGTGTATGCCTAACTGAATTTTCTAAAATTTCGATTATGTGATGCAATTCGCAATTCGGCGACTTTAATTTGATGTTTGTGCATCCATTAAGTGTTGTTGAAGTGGCTAATTGAATTGAAAGAGGAATCAGGTTGAAGATTGAAGTAATTTGAGCTATTCAAGCAATACCTAATTGTGACATTGTTGCTCTGTATGAGCAGAACGAAAGAAGAAATGAAGGTGATAGTAAACTGCTGAAGGCAGTGGGTGAGCTTAAAGTGGAAAGGGAAGGGAATTCAGGCAAGGCGGAGCGACGTCCAAAGCTAGAGGAACTGCCGAAGCAAGACTACATCCATGTTCGAGCAAGACGAGGTCAAGCTACCGATAGTCATAGTCTAGCAGAAAGAGTAATTATCTGACTTGAAATGATCTTGCATTTATGATTTTTTTTTTCATTGTCTTTGTGTATATTCAGTAAGAGTGAATAAATAATACTGTGAACTAGTTTTGAGATTGATGGTTGAATAATTGAAGAAGATGATGCTTAGTTATTTTGGGTGATTTCTTCTCATGCTATCTATCATTCCTGGTGCAGGCTAGGAGAGAAAAGATTAGTGAGAGGATGAAAATTCTTCAGGATTTAGTTCCTGGTTGTAATAAGGTGAGTTATCAACCTTGTTTGGACAATTTTTGTTGCATCTTGAGGCGTATGCTATGTTATTTTGTATGGGACTTGTTTTCATGAAAATGGATTAGTTTGCTTGTTGTTATATGAATATATTTCTGAGCTTTGATGAGATGAGTAATGGGCTTTATCTTTGTTAGAATATAGTATGGAACGTATAGGGGAAGAACTGGCTGAATCTCTGACATAAGCCAAATGAGAGTCTACCACAGGCCCATAAATGTTTTAAATGCCAAACAAAACCATTATTTTTTGTCTTGTATGCAGTTTCATGTTTGTTCGCCTTTATATAACATGTAAATCAATCCAAATATCTGATATTATGCAATTTAATAGAAAGATGATAGACTATTCCTATTAATATGGCTACTGGAATTTTAAGAAGTCTAAGTTTAAATGACATATCGATGCATAATAATAACAGAATAAACAACACTAATAATCCTAAATGCATGTGCTGCTCAAATCATGCGTTCTGACATGGAATCAGAACTCAAGCAATGAAACTGAATTATTTAATGTGTTCTTGTTGAGCCCATCTCTTTGTCTCTCCTCGAAAACAGAATAGCCTTAGTTAAATTCTTTTATTGACTGAGTGAAGCTGATAGCTAATTTCAGATCATAGTTTTATCCTTAGTGTGAAGGCGCACTTTGTATGTGTTTTTCTTTGTCTAGAGATTCCAAAACACGTACAAATACTAAACTTTGAGAGTCTCATTTTTCTAATATCAGGTTACTGGCAAAGCCCTAGTGCTTGATGAGATTATTAATTATATCCAATCTTTACAACATCAGGTTGAGGTAGTTCTCTGTCTCTCCTATATCTGTACGAGAATTTCTTTGTTACTCTATTTGATGTGAGCCGTTCACCTGAATAACCCATTGATCACAATTAATTTTTGTCGCAGTTCTTATCAATGAAGCTTGAAACAGTAAACTCAAGAGGGGAAATCGATGAATATCCTTCAAAAGATGTGCGTGCTTCTGAACATGATCTCCAACTAACTCACCCTGCTTATACTTCTTGATATTCTGACACGCCCCGTGTTTGTACCCTTTCTTGTTAGTTCACTCAGCAAACTTTTGAAGCTCCGGGCTTGGCGTTTGGTTCTCAGAGCATGCGTGGATATAGCAGGGGCTCATCACCTGAGTGGCTACACATGCAGATTGGTAGCGGCTTTGACCGGACATCATGACAAGAGATACTCATCTGCAGCAAAAATGGAAATCTACAAGCTATGACCACAGCAGCATACGCCTCTTGAATTGGGTCCATTCCCCCCTTACACAGTGTGGAGAGCGTGCTACGGGGATTTATAATATATGATCTAGTGCCGAAGAAAGAGTCAGAGAATGAGAGAATCTTGGCAAAGGTTCCCATCCAAACTCCTAAATTCTAAATCTGTCATCTAGACTGTGGTTAAAGTGAATATAAATGCTCAATGTTTCTTTCTTTCTTTCTTTCTTTCCTTTTTTATTTTGGATCTACATATTCCTGCAATATTTTTTCAGTTAGTTGTGATTTTTTGGCTGAAATGATAAGGTGTTCCAGATGATATCTGGAGATGTTGAAAGACACATATGATGTTTCGTATAATGCTAAACAAAAGATTTAGAGAATCGGTGATATTGTCCAAGGTTTGAATTAGTTATGTTATTTGCCTCAAATGGAAAGTGAGACAAAACACAGCTGCGAATCATTTTACAATTTGTTCATTTATAGATTTAAAAAAAATTATAATGTAAATAGACCTTAGTAGCAAATGCTCGGGTCACATTCGAGATATTTAGCTGAAGTTTTTCGTTTTGGGATGTTCAACGATAACAGTATTACTTGAATGTGTCTCTTCAACGGTCAAGCTGTTATAATAATTTGTAATATTTCTATAATATTTTCATCTGGTAAATTCTCAAATGATTTGTCTTCATCTAAAAGAGGTGCAGTGGACACATAAAATTAGAAAACAAAAATTAATTCGTAGACAAAACACGTCGTCTCCTCGAACAGAATTATTATTACTATTATTAGGTGCGAAATAGTCGTAGGTGATGTCTGCAAAGTGGCCGTGAAAAGAAACATCGGCGACTCCTTCAAAATCCCCTATTTTTTTTCAAATCGCAACCGTCTCAACCACAACTGCGCGAGAACGCCGCCATTCCTCCACGCGCCGCCTCTCGCGGGTGCACCCAAAGCAGCCGGATTCGACTTCACTCACTACTCTCCCGCAGCTGAACCGCGCTGAGCAACACGTGGCGCTCGCGATTGGACAATTGACGTATGAAATCTCGGGTCCTGAGAGAAATTGAGCCCTTCCCACACCCCACCACCCCCCTCTCCATCGCGATTGCAATCCAACCATCAGTTCCCCCAATTTCTACTGTTTTTTATTTTATTTCACATTTTTTTCAACTCTCAACTTCCCATTTTTCTCCTCCCTCCTTTTCTCCATTTGATTGGGATTAGACACAGTCTCTGCAAATTCTGGGAATATCATAGGGTTTTCTGAATCTGGGGCTGCGATCGGAGGAAAACAATGGCCGGGTGGAGAGGATCTAGAGGCGGGGGGGACGGCGCGCCCTCCGAGGAGCGCATCGCGTCGTCTCAAACTGTCCGTCTGGGGAAAGTTCAGCCGCAGGCGCCGGGTCACAGGACCGTCTTCTGCAATGATCGCGAGGCGAATTCCCTCGCCAAATTTAAGGTTTAATTTTTTTTTTGATTTTTTTTTTCATTATCATTTTCGTGTTAGTTGTGCTTTTGGAGCATGAGGTTTGGGAAAATGCAATCCTGGGTATATGACATTGTCAATTTAAGGGTGTTGGGTTGAATATGTGATCTTTTGAGGTATTCAGGGCTCTGAATTTAGGAAAATGAGGAGCGGTCCTTTATTTTTAAGTATAAACTATTCAAGTGTATAATTGACTGTTTGAGAAAAAATTTCATAGATAATGGGAGTGGTGAACTTGTTTCTGGGGAAGAGGAGGAGGTACCTTATTTGAGATATACCTAAAGATTTGGTCTAGTTTGGAGCTGTTAAGCATTAAGCTCCAGTTTCTTTCGTTGTCAATCAACTGCACATGCATAAGATGATCAGTGTTATGGAAGAGAAAATCCTTTATTTGGCTATAGCTGATCGGTATATATATATATGAAGCGTGGTAAATAGTATTGAATCTCAGATGATTGCGTGGGTTCATGGTATTGGGGGTTAGGTGGTCAGGACCGTCAGGTGATTGTCTGCAATGGCTTCTCTTTTGGACCATTGGCTTGAATGGTGTTCTTGAGAATCAGTTATTAGGTTTCCATTTTTTTAGGTCAGGTATTTACTAGATGCCAGGGAACTTTCTTCTGTAAAATAATTAATGGTTATGGTGATTTCAGTGATTGAGTATATGAAAGAAGTGAGGTAGAAAAAGCATGTACGCAAGCAGGACGGATGCTGCCCTCATTAAATTTTACTGTTTATCTCTCCTTTTGGGTTTGAAACTTGAAAACCGTTATGACAGGATGGGTTGTATATCATTTATATCCAGTCTTTCCAATGCCTAGCTCAAAATATATTAATATCTTGGTTTCTTGAGTGTTCCTGCATCCTTTCAGTGTTATTCCTTTATTTTTTTATTACTTTCTACCTCCAATTGGGCTGTATTATATATTTTGGAAATTACAAGCAGCAAAATGAAAGATTGCCTTCGTTGCATTTTCATAATTAGGTGGGATTTTTTGTTTTGCACTATTGTGATAAACCTTGACAATATTGAAAATTTAAATTTATTATAAAGGCTCGAGCAGTGTGAATTACTTCTCTTGCTGGTAATATGATTAATTATGTTGATTTTCAGGGTAATTCTGTGTCAACAACAAAGTATGATGTATTTACGTTTTTACCCAAGGGGCTATTTGAGCAGGTAAGTTTTCGTTGCTCTTTTTTCAAGATTAACTAATTTAATATTAAACCTCAAATATTATTGTCAAACCCAAATGTCTTTGGAGACCTTCATTAGGATATGACAATTTTTATATCTTTCAATCTTTGACTTACCAAATTATGAAGAGCTAATTAATACATGTTGGAATATCTTGGAATTAACAGCACTAGGGCATGAGTATTAGAATTTTCTGAATGTTGTAAGGAAATTTCTTTGACCTGTGGTGTTACTCCTAATATTGTTTGCAACAAGAGGTCCTTAGCTCCATATAGAGACTGTTTTGGATTATCAAATTGTTCTTTTGCATAAAAGAAGAGCTGTACTTGCTTGCTCTATGAAATTTGTTTGTAATTATTATTACATCCAATAGCTTTAATATTGAAATATAAAGACACATAAAATTTTCAAGGAAGAAAACATTAACAGTTTACATCCTTGGGGGAATTTTTCTACTATTGCATGACAAACAAGTTCCAATCATGAAACTGAACGCAAAGTCGTGTGCGAGTATTTAGTTCAACTTGATAGGGTGTTTTGAATAAGATTCTAAGCTCCAGCTTTTGTGCTTGACCTGATTCCTTCTTGTTTAATTTTGTGTTGACAGTTCAGAAGGGTTGCTAACCTCTATTTTCTCATGATCTCAATCTTGTCATGCACTCCTGTGAGGTATGCTCCTACCCATACAGTTTTGCCCTTCATTAACTTTCAAAATCAAGTGACTTTGCATTACAATTGTAGACTTAGAAATCCTTATCCTACTGACTGAGTACACGTTTTTGAATGAAGTGTGATTGTAGACTCAAAAATCCTAATCCTAGTGGACTGAACACATACTCAAGGAAACCCTTATTAAGCAAGAATTGCATTGCAAACTATATCTTTATTGATTCCTTCAGTGCACGCCAAAGTTAACTCTCTCTAGCATATAAGAAGTAACAACATCCCAATTGCATAATACCTAAATCACATGCTTGAACTAAAAGTCTTATATGATTAAGAGGCCAGTCTATAAGCCTGAGTTACTGAAGCATGGAAACCGGGTTTTCCTTGGTGGCACCTATTTGCCCTGCTTTTTTTTTCTTCTATCTATTTATTCCTGTTGAGAAACAATTTGAGCATTTTTTCCATATTTGATATGCGCCATAGCCAATTTAAGACACCTTTCAATTAGCTAGCTGAATCCACTTGATATTTCTCAATTTGGCTGTGTCCATTACTATTCTTGTTTGTTGAAAATACCCAGTGAGATATTTGGAGAGAGTTTTCGGAGTTAACTAACTATTCTGCTCCCTGAAGAGCTTTTGCACTTAATGTTGAATGCATCTGCATCTTATTAAGTTTTTTTTCCTTGCAGTCCTGTAAGTCCAATTACAAATGTGCTTCCACTGACACTGGTGCTTCTTGTGTCCCTCGTAAAGGAAGCATGGGAAGATTGGGTGAGTCGAATCAGTTTCTCTCTTTAGTTATCTGCCAGAGAAAAATCCAAGTCCAATCACTTCTCACATTGTTTGTTCCTTGTTATTCTTTTGATTCCTACATGAAGAAACGTTTCCAAAATGACATGTCAATCAATAATTCCACCGTAGAAGTGTTGCATGACTGGAGTTGGGTACCTACCCCTTGGAAGAAGCTGCAAGTTGGAGATATTATCAGAGTAAGTCAGCTGTTCTTTTGTTTTTTTCCTGTAAATTGTCAATTAGCTTATCTCTTCTGTTAAGGCTAGACCTTAAATTTTATGATGTCTACATGTACAAAACCTACCTAGTTTTCTTAACTTGTTTATTAAAATTATATGTGGTTTAGAAACAGATAACTTGTTACCCCAGGAGAGTATTGAATGTTCAATAATATATCAAAGAACCTATAGGTGCATTTGGTCCCTGGGATTCATTATAGGTTTGTGGACTTGAGAGCAAGTATTTTTTGGACAGCTGAGTAGCACTTTGGACCTCTAACCAGCTTCCCTTTTTCTGGTAATAGTCAGTAGATAGTACTTTATGTGTATCTACGCACTCTTTGGGGGATGGCAGAAACCTATAGATGTTCATTTTTTTATAAGACTAATTTATGAAGTATTTTTATTTAATTCATTTATAGTAACTCTTCTGATTGTTTTGTGTATTAAATGATTGTTTGCCCCCATCACAGGTGAACCAGGATGGATTCTTTCCTGCCGATTTAATATTCTTGGCCAGCACAAACCCTGATGGTGTCTGCTATGTTGAGGTTAGCACTCTTTGCTTTAGGCAATTGATTTTTTAATCTTTAGAAGTGGTATATAATATATACTTGAAGATCTGGTTCATCTGTCATTTTCTTTATTTCTTGCTCCCATGTGTTTATGACTTTATGTGCATTCTATGAATCTGGTCTGTATGTGTTTTTTTGTCACATTCTAATTTTCTGTTTCATTTTGTATTATGGTTGTTTTGCAGACTGCAAATCTTGATGGAGAAACTAACTTGAAGATACGGAAGGCACCAGAAAGGACTTGGGATTTTGTGTCACCGGACAAAGTTTCTGAATTCAAAGGTTTTGTTGACTCTTTGTTGCTGGGCTCATTAGTAATCTGAGCTGTAGAGTTCATTTGAATAGAACTCATTTGAACCATTTCCATGACCATGTTCTAGAGTCTCTCCTAATTGAACTGAAGTGAGTAAAATAACCAAAAGATACGGCCACTAGCATGAAACACTAAGTTTGATGATTTGTCACTGTATTTATTGAGTCCACTACAAAGTAGTAGCCAGTAGGTGATGTTGCTACTTGTGAATATATTTGTACCACTTAAAAGAATTTATTTTGGGAGGATCAAATTTTAAGATTGTGAACTTTGAGTCATAAGCCAGGTTATTGGTGGAAGAATTGCTGAAGAAAGATATTTGTAGTAATTTATCATCCTGGTGGACTTACGACGATCCGCACAAAATTCAGATCTTTCCATTGATCAAATACATGATGTCTTACCTGATACACACCCACTTGTGAGACATTTAGATTTAGGGTAGTTTGGTTTCGTTCTCATTTCCAACTTCCAACTTCCAACTTCGTACATTTCCAGTTTATTGGAGTATCATGGTTTTTGTAGAAGTGTATTCATTTTTTGTATATAATTAAAGATATGTTTGGATGAATAATTTTGACATTAATAGTTGTAGGCATGAAAACTAAAATATGTTTGGTTGATTGTATTATTTATATGTTCGGTTAACTTTGACCTTTCATTTTTGGTTCATGTAGAGAAAAATAATTAAGTGGTGG
The DNA here is from genome assembly GCA_034509125.1 of Monilaria moniliformis. Classification (NCBI taxonomy): domain Eukaryota; kingdom Viridiplantae; phylum Streptophyta; class Magnoliopsida; order Caryophyllales; family Aizoaceae; genus Monilaria; species Monilaria moniliformis. The sequence goes on from JAYDZE010572780.1 coordinate 9,256, forward strand.
CTCCCTCAACAAGCAATGATATGGGATTGAAAGAGGGGTTTTATTATGGGTGTTTTGAGTGAAAATAACTAGAAGAAACGTCTTTGAGTGTTTAGTGTATTAGACAATTGACAGATTTTTTTGTGGAAATAAAAACTAACAAGCCCTTATGTTTGACGTACATGAATCTTTGAAATGCAGGTGAGGTTCAATGTGAGCAACCAAATAATTCTCTATATACCTTCACCGGAAACTTGATCATTGATAAACAAATCTTGCCTCTCAGTCCAAACCAACTTCTTTTACGTGTACGAACTCGTGTCTCTGGCGCTATCTCTTCAGTATATGAGATTTCATGTTATTTTTCATTTGTAGTTGCTAGATTGAACTTACCTTTCTTACTGGATGAGACTGTTACTTTTTCTCAATTTTTAGTTTCCTATTGCTATCATCTGCATAAACCGTGCTTGTATTTGCTTAATATATGTATGCCTTAGGAATCTTGTTATGAAATTTCTGAACTATTGTGTATAATTCTATTATTATATCAGCTGATTATTCAAATTGATTCTTTCTTATCTAGTGTTTTACATGTTTCCAGGGGTGTAGTCTAAGAAATACCGAGTACATTGTAGGTGCTGTCATTTTTACTGGGCATGAGACAAAGGTATCTTCATTTATCTACTTGTTATTTTTTTGTCTTAATTTTCTCATTTGCTAGTTGATATCTTTGTTGACTTCCCTGGTGGTGGAAAATGCATCTTTGAGTAATGCTCGGATGTTCCTATGGCTGTTGGGAGATTATCGAATGATTTTTGACACTCTCAGACTCTGGAGACCACTTTATCATTCAAGACTCTATGTAGTCATGTTTCATGTTCTTCTCATACTTTATATATTGTGTATATGAGTGGTTGCTAATGTCTAATTTCAGGTTATGATGAACTCCATGAAAATCCCTTCCAAAAGAAGCACCTTAGAAAAGAAACTTGACAAGCTTATACTTGCACTGTTTACTGTTCTTTTCTGCATGTGTCTTTTGGGATCCATTGGCAGGTTTGCCTATCATAATTCAGTTTTAGAAGTTTGCTACCTAGATTGTTTACATTTTCTAAAATAAGTAATGCCACTCTTTCTTGATGTTTTCAGTGGTATATTCATAAACCGCAAGTATTACTATCTGAGATTTGACAGATCAGAGGCACAGTTCGATCCTGATAGCAGATTTGTGGTATGTACTTATTGCCTTCATTTCTTGTCTGTTCTTACCTTGTGTGTTTTCCATCTCAATTTTCTAGTTTTTTCTTTTGTGTTCTATAGGTTGCTATCTTGACGTTTTTCACCCTTATAACTCTGTATTCGCCAATCATTCCAATCTCTCTCTATGTTTCAGTGGAGGTAAATTTCTCGGTTATTTGTGTTTCTGTTTCTTGAGGCTACTGTTGTTAAATATGAACAGATTTTCTCGTTTATTGCAGATGATTAAATTTATCCAGTCCACCCAATTCATCAACAATGACTTGCGCATGTACCATGCGGAGAGCAATACCCCTGCATTGGCACGGACATCTAACTTAAATGAGGAACTTGGGCAGGTGGATATTTTGCCTTGCTGACCTTTCAAGGAATTTCTCGTGTTTTCTTTCCACGAGCATGAAAGTGATTGAGCATAATTGTTTCACCTCATTCTAATTGGTTTTGTTGATAGGTGGAGTACATCTTCTCTGATAAAACTGGGACCTTGACTCGTAACTTGATGGAGTTTTTCAAATGTTCAATTGGGGGAGAGGTTTATGGTACAGGTGTCAGTGAAATAGAGATCGGAACAGCTCAAAGGACTGGTGTTAAAGTTGATGTAGGTTTAGTTGCCAATAGAGTTTCAAAATGTGAGGTGTTATATGTCTTGATTTTATGCCTTTGATTTCAGGCTCAGAAGCAGTCAAGTGCAGCACGTGAAAGGGGTTTCAACTTTGATGATGCACGACTTATGAGAGGAGCTTGGAGGAATGAACCTAATCCTGATTGTTGCAAAGTAGGTTGATCAAATTTAGGAAAGACGTTTGACCACTACCTAAATCATGCTCTTCTGTGGCCTCTGTTTTTGTATTGGAATTTACTTCCTTCCTGCCATTTTCCACTTGCATAGAATAAAATATCCAGCATTTTCATTTGTCTCATGATCAAAGTTTGCAAGTGTGAAATGATAATCTATTTTTTTGATCTCTTTTATGCTCAATCTTTGAGTATTATGGTTCCACTACTGAACAATTGTGTTATTATGTTGATTCATTTATGCTTCTTTTAGAGGGTTACTGGTGGGAACTTTTCAGGATGAAATAACAATGCATTTACTCATCTACTGCCACTGCTGATTCCTCTACTTGATGAGTATTCGTTGTCTGAAAAAGTTATTTATGTTTATTGTATAGGAATTCTTCAGGTGCCTAGCAATATGCCATACTGTGCTTCCAGAAGGTGATGAATCCCCTGAGAGGATTCGATA
>JAYDZE010572791.1:0-11737 GCA_034509125.1 Monilaria moniliformis
AATTCTTAAGAATAAAAAATACATAAATTATTTTTTGTCGTTTGCTTATAGCCCGATTAGCCCTCTGGGCTAGCCCGAAACCTGAACGTTTAAGGTGGGTTGTAAATTTCTAACCCGATTAACCCGCACCCGATTAACCCGTAACCCGAGTAGGGCTGACCCAAAACCCGATGGGCTAACCCGATTGACATCCCTACCTAAAATCATAATTATGAATAATAAATTTTAATTTAATATTAATAAACTCTAGTTAGATATTAATAAATTCTATATGCATATTAAATAACCTTAATTGAATTTGCACTGTATAAGATCTACATAAATTTCTGCTTTCAAAAATTTCAAGAAAAATATATGCCAACACCACATTCTGAATCTAAGTTATTGTTATTTTTTGCTAAGTTCTATTTAATTAAATAATGAATCCTCATCTCTTTAGGTTTTGAAGTACAATCAAAGTCTGGAGTAGTTGCTAAGATATTGGGTTAGTTAGTGGACTTAAAGTGGACTATTTGCATAAGGGTAATTCTTTCTATCTGTAACCCCCAATTTACTTACCATAGGTCCATAGCCTCTTATTTAAAATAATATAAAAATATTAATAGCTATATAATGTTATCCCTAAAATCCCCAATTTAAAATTATAATAAAATAATATCTGAAAAAGAAAAACATTTTAAATTGTATCAAATCCGTATAGCCCACTAAAATCTAGAGCAGAAATAATGGAACCCTAAAATAACAGCTCAACTCCATTGTTGACATTTCTAAGATTTCTAGGGGCTATATACATTTCTAAGAGTAAAGGAGATAGACAGCAAAGCGAGTTCTTTCGTTATGTAGCGTAGACGTAGAGCCAGATGATTCCAAATACATTTAGGAAATATGGTAGCAGTCAAAGAAAATCTTCACATAAGAAAAGATGTGATGAAATTAGAGAGGATAGGCAGATGGCCTTTATTTGTCAGAAATTTTGGATGAAAATTTTCGCCAATCTAATATAGACTTACAATTGGAAGAGCTTTACACGATTTTTGGACATGTTCAAATGACTTTCTTATATTTATTAAAATTTGAGCCATTTTCACAATTTTTCATAAAAATTCATTTCATTTTTTAAAATTCAGATCTATTTTACAACTTTCATGAAAATTCAAGTTGTTTTAAAAAAAAATAATAATAATAATAATAATGGGCTATTTTCACAAATGGCTCCACAATTGGGCCATACAATTAAGCCAATATAAAATACTAGTAGCAAACTTGATGAGTATGATAGTGTTGAACCTTCCATCGAGATGACAATATCTCAAAAACAAAACCTTAAAAAGTCTAAATTGTAAATTAAGGTTGCAACAATGGATTTCTCTCGAAAAAGTTGGCAGGCCTGAGCTCAAAACCATCATAGAGAGTAGGCATAACCGGGAAATCTTCTTGACTTGGGCTATGATGAAAACCAAGTGTATACCACAGCACCAAGTCTGTGTTGACGATTCCCAAATTCCTGCACAATCCCAACAACAACACATTTAATCATCCACATTCAAGTTTCAATTTGGAGACCAATTTAGCAAACTCACCTACGGCTCCAAACAGCCAACCCATCATCTCCATGGCTCCTATCAGCGTAAAACCCGCCAGCCCATCTCTCCGACCTGTTGTAGCAAGTCACCCACACTTGATACTTTGTGTAGGAAGCTCTAATCTGCGGGTAGTCGTCGTCAGCCAGCAATGAAACAGCCGGTTTCCCGGCGATGAGGCGGTAGCTGAGGAGGTTCCCGATGTTAGTCTTTTTGTTAGGATTGGTGATGAAAATGTCGATGGGCTTCAATCCTAGTCGAAACCTGCCTTTGCCTTGGGTTTCCACAGTTTTCTTAACAACTGTCCAGTAACTCTTCCTAGGCGATTTCTGGGCTCGTTTCCTTCGCAGCTCCGACTTAACAAGTGAGTTAGCTTCACCATCAATGTCGAGGTCCAGATAATATGTTAGCAAGTGATCATGGTTGTTTCCCACCAAGTTTTCTGCTACTAAATTGCCGTAGATATCACTACTTATTTCATCACTATTTCTGTATTTTGTAGCCTTCATCTCTAAAACTCCTGTTAAGCTTACCTGTCATGACACAAACGAGATTCAGAGATTCAGAATTAATCAGCAAGATTTTAATAAAAGGTTCTTTTTAAGCTATTAACGGTAATATAGTAATAATAGAATTCTATATTACGTTAAGACATACTTACTCCTACTTTGATTGATCCACTTTTCTTAAACTCCCAATCAAGAACGTAGTCATAGTTGCCAACAGTTGCCACCATTCTAACAACCAGATTCACCTCAGCCTCTCCACTTATGATCTGCAAACACAACAAACTCAATTTAATACAGATTACTCTGTCCTAAAAAACCCCTAAAAAAAGAAGAAGAAACTGTCCTAAAAAGTTTCATGTTCCACATGTATATCATCAACAACCAACAAATTCTTCCCCTACCACTTTTCCAGGCACACCAACTTCTGTGTGCCTCCAAGCCACATTCCCGGCATAGAACTCGAAAACACAGATGGCACGTGGCACCATCTGCGCGTTCCCATCTGCACCCACCATGTGTCCATCCAGATACACGGCCTCTCCCGGGCAGTCCATGCCCGGGACGAGGCTATTAGCCGACCTACCAAACCCGAACTCCCCCACATCCATGAAGGTCCTGTCATACCATTCCTGGCTTGGATCCATATACGGGACAAACGTCTCCGACACGTGGCCCCTGTACAGCACGCGCCTGCCAGACACACTAGCCGTCGATATGATGGGGCCCGCCCGTGCATCGAACGACACGTGGAACTCCCAATTAGCCCATTTCACACTATTCCCTATGATGGTGATCTTGGAGCTGTTCCCAGTGCAAGAAACAGAACTAGGCCTCTGCCTTTGGAAATCAGTGCCTTCAGCTTTAGGCAATGGTGCTCTTGGTCTATCTGAATAGCTCAAAACTCTGTTTTCTTCAACATCTACTAGCAAACTTATGCCTTGAATTGGCCTAGCCCAAATATTTGATGTCCCGTTTCTGTAAAAGCATGTGACCCTAACAACTCTTCTTCTTGCAGCCTCTCCAAACCAGCCTACTGTGAGGGGCAGGCATGTTACCTCCGATAAGTCAAGCCCTCGTCTCAAGATCGAATCTTGAAACGGGGTATGTTTCAAAGGCAGCCTGCTAGCCTTAAAAAACTCATCAAATGTGAATGGAGGATAGCCGTGGCCTTTGTAGACTTGGTCGGAGACAATTGAGCCCGTGATCAAGTCTACAACAAGCTCACGCGTTTCACCACTGACACGAATCACTGCCCTAGCTCTACGAGCAGGGAGTGGCGCGTTGTGCCTGTGCAAAGACAGCCATTTGAGGACATGATGCTTCTCTGGCTCATCCACATCAACATAGTGGAACGTTATGTTAGGATATGAGGCAGAGTGGGATTTTTGGATGCTGAGCTTAACTGTGTGAATTTCTTGTGGAGTGACAGGGTCTAAAGGGTGGCAAAGAGATGGAGATATGAAGAGAACGAATGTTGAAACAAGTGAGAGAGGAACTATCATGGCATCAAGAATTAGATGTGAATTTGTCTGGTTCAAGATTCAATCACTGTTACCATTTATGGTTTTCAAGAATGGGAATATTCTAATTTTTAATTCCTTTTAACTTCATTGACTGATTTGAGAGTCTTGGCATCCCATGTTACTAGATGTCAGCTTTTCTTTGCTCCAAAGCAAAACATATCTGTAACGATTAATGAGGATTATTTAGCAAGTTTGTGACTTGCTTTAAGGGCTAAGTATACTTGATTTTCTGCTTTTTATTAGAAATTAAGAACTACTTATTCATTACGCGTCATCTCTGGCTGCTGTAAACTTTTGAATAATCGTAGTAGCCACCAGCCCCTTTGTTATGAACAATCATCATTTAAATTTCAAAAGTAGCTACATATATAAAAGCAAGAATTTGGAATCTTATTTGATCCATCTAAAAGAAGATAGAAGTAGAGGCAAATTTGGACAAAGATACTATTGAACTGAGAAGTTTGAGGTAGCACGATTTCTAATTTCCATCACCTGCTTTGCGTAGAGCGTAGGATTGTGCCCGATAAAGTTGGATGGCCAGAGCTCAAACGACTCAGTCAGTGTTGGCATGATCGGAAAATCTTCCTAGCATGGCACGTGGTGGAAGCCTAATGTGTACCACAACACAATATCCTTGTTCTCAATTTCCCTATTCCTGCATCATATAACCTAATAAAAAGCGTGAAATGATCTAAGTCCTAAACTATTTCATTTCATATATATTACTATAGTAGTACCTTTGGCTCCAAGTAGCCAAACCGTCGTCTCCACGGCTTAGATCAGTGTACAACCCTCCACAGCCCATTTCTCAGTCTTCTTGTAGGGTGTAGCCCACTCGTTATACTTAGTAAACACTCCTCGGATTTAGGAATAATCGTCGTCTGATAAAAGGGTGCCGGTCACTGATCCTGGTATCAGTTTGTAGCGCACACTGTTGCCTATCTTAGTCTTCTTGTTTGGGTTCACAACAGACACCATTGTTGCTCCCGAACCAAGCCTGATGCTTGCATCAGATTCTGTTTTGGCTGCTTCACTCTCGGCCCTCCAGTAGCTCTTCCTCGGAGGTATGTCTCCGTTCACACGAGAAGTCTTGAGGTTAGTCTTGATCAAGGACGTCCAGATCATCATGGTTCACCCCTATTGTGTTTTCTGCTAATATTGTACCATATACTTCCTCTTGTATCTGCTCCTTGTGTGTGTATACTGATCCTTTCACTGCTAGTTGGCCAGTCATCCCAACCTAGTCACACAAATGCAAACATCAATTTTGGAAATTCCTTAATCAACTAGAAAAAAATACCTATTTAGTGCAAGAATCTTGATTCATCTCATCACTCACAGATACTCTAATGATACCAATTTGCTTGAACTCCCAATCCACAATGTAGTCATAGTTTCCCACAGTGGATACCATTCTCACAACGAGGCTCGACTCTAGCCTCACCTCCGTTATTTCCTCAACCATCAAACTGAAGTGAGAACTCCATAAACACAAAAGGAGTATATTTTTGGTGATGATCATGACTTGCCGTTTTGCCTAGTATTTCAAGCTCGGTGTGGCGCCACATGATGTCTCCTGCGTGTTTCTCAAATATGCAAAAGGCGTTAGAGGTTCGTGCAGGCGTCCCATCTCCTGAGGTGAAGTTGCCATCCATGAAGACGGCGTTTTTGGGACAATTTTTTGAAAGTTACAAGCGGCACTGCAGAGACTCCGAGTCCACAATCACCTGTATGAAAGAAAGTTCGGTAGTACCACTCCTCAGTTAAGTCCATGTATGGTATGGAGAGCTCAGACAAAAAAGTCCTCTGTACATCACTCAGCATCATAAGTCGACGCCATTGATATTACTACGCCATTTCAAGAATGTTAGTGAATACCTAACCTAATACATGTGCCCACACAAAAAAATGTGGGTCCTCATCTTCACTTGCATCCTCATCAACACTTTCACTCGACTCTGTGTAATCTGTTCCTTGAGCTTTAGGCACGGGAACCACAACCCGGTCGCGGAACCCAATGATCTCCATCCGATCAAGATCAACGGCCACGGTGGGTCAATAGGCCTCATGTACATATTAACCGTCCCATCCAAATAGTAAAACATAACTCTCACCATTCTTCTACTCTTCTCCTCTCCAAACCACCCCTCATGCACACCGATTCCTCCATCTTCAGCTGAAAGGAGCATACGACGTCGCTAGGTTGCTCGCAGCTACTTTCTCTTCCAAGTTAAAGAAAGGGTAGCCATTGCCTTGGTACAATCCATCAGAGACGACCGAGTTCCGCGAGAAGTCAACGATTATTTCATGGCTGCTTGCGTCGATACGAGCAAGGACTGATGCTCGAAGGTAAGCGGAAAATTAATGATATGTTATTTGCAATTAATGAAACATGATTCAGGTATGGAACGTCGGTACAGGAGATTGATATATTCACTTTAATGAATACATTAACCAAATACAATCTTACTTTAGATATCCAATCAATATTTATATAAGAAAATTATTATATCTGTTTAGCCGTACTCCATTAATTTGCACTATAGTTATTGGGGTTTAATTGAATTAAATGTGTATCAAACATCAAAGCTGATTTCGACTCAGAATTGGAGTGAAAGACGCAACTAAATATCTTGGCATTTTGTGGAATGAAGTGAAAGATTTGGATATTACATAGAACGGGAGCTATACAAAGATTTTTTATTATTATTTAAGTTGTAGAAATGTTAGGAGCTACAACGATAAAAGAGTCTTTTCAAAAATAGTATTTGTTTCAATTATTCATGACGGATGTAGTAAGAAAAAGGGGGTTACTTTTATCAAAAATCAAATTTGAAGAGATAATGTGTATTAAAGTGAGCAGAATCGTGAACGATTAAAGTTTTTTTTTTTTTTTTTTCTAGAATACGTGAACAGTTAAAGTTGCTTTATAGCATTCCTTTCGGAAGAAAAAGACAAAAAAAAAAAAAAAAGTTGCTTATCCTTTCTTTTGTCTTATCCCCGTTTGTGGGCGAACAATATATACCTTTGCATGGGAATTCAAGTTGTAATTTTGAATATTTCCAACTAGTGTAAATACTATTTTACTTCTTCTTCTTTTTTTACTTGGGATAAGGGAAATATACGGTTTGAATTTTTGAACTTACTTTGCTGTTGCAAGACAGGAAATTACATTATTTGATATTTTTGAAATTGCTCAGTTGTGATACTTATATCCCAATTGTCTAACTGCCGTTATGAATTGTTCATTTCGACTAATGACTGCTGATGTGGTTGTTAATTCTTATCACATAAAATGAAATAATGCTAATTAAATTAAAAAATTAAAAAATAATTTTCAACATTTTTTTTTAAAAATAAAAAATAAAGAAACTTACAACTATTGCCCTTTGCACCACAAAAAAGACGGTGTTTAGCGAGTACCATATTGCTCGGTAAACATACAAACGTGCTCGGTAACATAAGTTTACTGACCTACCAAGCACTTCGCATGCTCGGAAATAGCTTCATCGCTAAATTACCGAGTACCCACCGACCACACTTCTCAATCCTACCGAGCAACACACAGTGCTTGTTAATGGATGACAAAACTCCGACGACAAAATGCCAACATATTACGAGCATATTACGGAGCACCTTCTAGTCAATAGAGTTGTGCCAATTAATTTAATATTAAACTTACTTGAGCATGATGTTGCTTAGTAAAATGTTATTATTAATTTAATAGTGATTTTACCGAGCAACACATTGCTCGGATAACTGTTGTAATTTTTTATTATGACAAAGTTACCGAGTTGGTGGGTGCTTCGAAAACGGTTTTGAAACGGTCATATTTTTATTTACTGAGCAGTTTGTTGCTCGGTAATGTTACTGCCATTGTTTTTTTAGTTTTTTATTTTTATTTTTATATTCTTATCTTTATAAAAGAATTTACTTAGAATTAATAATTAAATAGCTAATAAAAATATGTAACAAAAATTAAAATAACATATTATCAATTTACAATATAAAGTCTCAATACACCACTACATCTTTCCTAATTCCGCTAATAGAAATTCAACTTTTCTGGCCAATTCCCAAGCTAGCTCATCCCCCGCTGCAGCTCCAGCATCCGCAGCTGCCTTCATTTCCTTCATCTTCTTCAGGAAGATCTCGCTCTGAGCCTTGACCTAGGCCTTGATCTGTGTGTGGATTTCCTGGACACGTCGATCGAGTATGCGGGAAGTAACTGATAGTCCACATTAACGTTGTACCTAGTTGAAAGTTTTGTTTCCTTGAGATATCATACATTGGAATTTCTTCTCCACATAAATTATTGAGCTCTACAATCATGGGCTGTAGAAACACGTCGATATTATGTTTTGGATTCTTTAGACCGGGCACGATCACAGTGAGATACATGTAGGGGTCTTTCATGCACATCCATGGTGGCAAATTGTACGGAGTTAAAACCATTGTCCATAACGAGTATTGTATACCCGTCTAACCAAATGCTGAAATTCGTTTGTTCTATGTCCCAACCTGACATTTCTCGACTCAGAAGCAAATAAGGGATGAGTCTCGTCGAATATTTTCTAGGCTATGGAATCAGACGTATGAGACATCTCTCCAAGTGTTGTCTTATGCACTGCGTGTCATCTCATGGACTCGGTTGTATCTCCGGACGCATACAACCGTTTCAATTTAGGTCCGAGATGAAAATAATACATCTGCTTGTGTGCACTTCTATTAGGTTTGAATATGTCATTCCTACAAACATTGCATTCGGTTCTATACTCATCCTCTCTTTGGTAGATCATGCATCCTTTTTTTCCAATATTGTATCTTCAGGACGGTCATATCTAAAGCCTGCATTTGTTTCTTGCAATTATAGAATATGCCAGACATATGGTTCATTTTTGGCAAACACTCACAAACTGACACATATCGTCAAATAATCGCTGAGACATTTGATGTTCAGATTTTATAGTTATCAGGTGACCATTAGTTGCAAATTAAGAATAATCACATCTCTTCCACATATTTGATTGAGACGTTTGTAATATGTTGTAGCACTGTTTCGACTCGTTATTGGGGATTCCGGCATATAAGTAAGTGGAACGTATTGTTCAGGATACTGCACATTAAATTCATAAGCATCAGGATCAATTGTTCGTCCCCATGCATCGTACACCATCTGTTGGTATAGATTTGGTGGCCGAATGAAATACATTGACTCGGCATGTCCTGAACTAGACGAAGCTCCCGTCTTGTAATAAAATCGCCAATCATAGTAATTTCATGTGAACCCTTTCCTCACGAGGTGCTCCTTCACCTTGTCCGTGGACAGAAATTTCTTATTGTCACAATGTGCACATGGTCATCTATTTTTCAAACCATCCATATTAGAGGATGTTGCACGGTAAAAATTTATAAACTTATCTAACCCTTCATTGAAATTCTGATTATATTCTGATTATACATCCACTTCCGTCTTGGTATTATATTCATTTCACTACCCTATCATTCCAAAACAAAATAAATTATCAAAATTTGTATCTCAATCTCTAATTCTCTAATATAACAATATTGTTGCAAGAATATAATAACATGAGAAATATAATAATATTAGGAAAAATACATAATTCTAGTCCATGAATTAAACATGCAAACTATTGTATTTACTAAAGCACCATAAATTCTCGATTATAATATTATTGTTGCGAGATTATAATAACATTATAAATAATAATAACACTACAAAAATAAAAGTAATCAAATTTAACACTATAAATTAAGAAAAATAAGATGAATTAAACATGTACTAACCTTCGTACGTAGGTCTAATGACGATATTAAGAAGTATTATGTCACCAATCTACCAATAACAAAAATTTATATTTCAACCAACGTATGTAATTAATAACAAAAAAGAACTATTTCAATCAAACATTACATATGAAAAGCGTATTAACCTTCTATTTACGTACATGAGATGAAGAAACCGTTGCAAGCGACGATATTTTTTGTGAACAATCGAGAATGAACATTTTTTTTGTTATATTCTGTTATGTTCTTGGCCTATTTATTATGTTATGCTACACACTTACCGTGTGCTTGGTAACTGACCAATACGCGCAGGAATTGTCCCGTCTTCTTGCGCTAAATATACCGAGCACCAGCTGCTCAGAATTTGTGGGTTAGGAAATACCGAGCACGGTGGTGCTCAGAAGTTGTAGATCAGACTTTACCGAGAACCTTGTACTCGGAAGATGTTGTTCAGAGGTGACAAAAATGAAACAAATTGTTACATAAATTGTGACAAAACATGTTTACGGAATAATTAGTTATTTAAATCAATTTTTATTTATAATAAATGGTAACAAATTGACATACTTACAATTATTCATTGATACAAAATACTTTACAAATATTCTTGGATACAAATTAAATATCTGAATTGTAAAATTCAAAAATCTATGAATACAAAAAACACATTTATAAACTTTTTAATGCTACGCTAAGTTAAGAAATTTTCCTACCTAGCGTTCCATTAAAAAGCTTATAGATTGTTTATTGTATTCAATAAAAATGTCCTCCAATTCTACTCAATATATATTCCCATTCTTTTTCTTCTTCTAACATGTTCTTATTTACCTGGCCAAAATGTTTCTCTTCTCCTGACTCAAATCCTTCTTCTTCTAACTTATCAATGGATGCACCTACATCAATCCACAATTTTTTTCTTCATTGCCAGAAGGCGGCTTCTCGGATTGGGGTGCTCGCATGATTTCTCCATGTAATCTTGATAAGCCTCAACCATATCAGCATAGCCATCGTATACTGGCTATGTTAACAGAAGTTTTGTTTTAAAAAAGCTATAGCTATGTTACACAAAAAAGATAGAAACAGCGAGGACGACTGGAGTTTTGTCAGTGGTGTAGACACTAGAGTGGGGCAGCGAAGCGGCGGAAGCAAAGGCGGCAAGAGCAGCAACGATGCGGCATAACAAAGGCGATGAGGCAACGGTGAGGGTGGCATGGCGGCTGCTGCACTGGAGCGGGGCAACAATAGAGCAAGGTAGCATCGACGCAACAGTGGATGGGGGAGATGATGACAGAGAGATGCAGTGCAGACTCGTGGAGGTGGTGCATTGTGGGGCAGACTAGCTTGTGTATTAATAAGAAACACATTACCAAGCACATGTGGTGCTTGGTAATTAATCCCGCTCAGATACTTTTCACCAATAATTGGTGTTGTAAGAAATGTGAGAATTTTGTCGCGCTGAAGTGCTCGGCATTTGTAGATAAGAAGTTTCCGAGCACACGTTGCTTGGTATATTTAATTTAAAATTTATTAAAACAAATTAAAACATCGGTGAGCACCCGGTGCTCGGTACTGTTGTATGCTACCGACTACAACCGTGCTCGAAATTTGTGGACTAGAAATTTTCGAGCACGTATGCTCGGTGTCTGTAATTTAAAATAAATTAAAAATAAACATTTAAGAATGCTAAGCACATCACACACCATTCTAGCAAGTTCTCCAAAATGTGATACATGATTTCTTCAATACTTAATGAAGAAAATCACTCATATTTATAGAATGTAAAATATCTAATTGGGAGAATTTTTGGAATATATACTTAAACTCAAACACTATTGAATACTACTAGTATAAAAACTAAAAAATTGACATCTGATAATAATGTCGCTAGATAAATCTTTTGTTATTGAATGATTTAACTTAAGTATAAGTTATTACGGATCTTGACATGATAAAAAACTTAATTTAAGAAGTATAAAATTAAAAAAAAACACACAAATGTGTTTCGTTAAATTTCAAAGTATGTTTTAAAATTCATAATATTTGTGATAGTGAACTTGAATTTTTCAATTTGTTTATCTATTATTATTTATATTAGTAAAACTTTAATGCATATATATATATTGAAGGGTTAATTTTATTTTATTTTTTGTAGTTATCAGTTTTATCAAAATTATCATTGAAGCGTCAAATCACTTGCCAAACATTGTAGAAGAATATGTAATAGGTGCACTTAGGGCCAACTGATGCGTATTCTAGAGCAAATATATCGATGCAATTTATCACTCTCAAGTATAAAAATAACCCTAAGAACACCTAA
>JAYDZE010572802.1:0-11735 GCA_034509125.1 Monilaria moniliformis
ATATATTAAAAGGCGCCGTGTTGACACCCACTCGCTGGTCTGGTGAGTTGGCGCAACGCACGCCTCTCATTGGCGTCGGGGGCGCATGGCGAGCTGCCCCTCTCGTTTTCCTTCCAGCTCGGGGGTCTCATCCTGTAAATGCACCCACAACGCATTCTGCGTTGGTCTCGTCCTGCCGGGACTCGCATTGTGTGTGCCCTTAGTGGCATTTACAAATGTATATAATAAGTAATTATAACGATAATTATATATTTCACAAATAAAAATATTTAGCCAATTTTAGTGTAAATAAAATATTATAAAATTAATAACCATCGATTCATATCTATGGTAAAAGAGTTTTTTTTATTGAAAGTAGAAAATAATGAGATTTGATTCGTAAATATCTCTATTGTGAGACATGAATTGATACCGTTTAATATCTTCGAAGGAATAAAATAATCTTGTTTTATAAAATCTTTGCCTACATTAGCGAAGTCTAATATTTTTTAGATAGCGTCGCTAGTATATAATTACACTATGTAATTATTTTTGCTAAATAAGATACTGGCAATGGAAAGAGAAATGGATAATAGATAGATTCTGATCACTGCGAAACATTATTACATTAACAGATGTGGCAGAACATGATTGGCCAATAGCCACACACTTTGCAACGAAAGCCGGCGACCATAGCCTAACTGCCATCGACTCTCATTATACCTTTGACTTGACGCAGTTTCAGCCACGTCGACAATTTCTACATCAAAATCAAAATCCCATATTTTTTCAAAAATTACGGGCGACAATTAATTGCTGGACCGAAATACAAATACCTAACTATTTTGCTCTTTTCTCTTCATCCAATTTCACTACACATTTGTTTTGTATTATTTTCTATAGAAGTTCGAATATGGCTACAGTTGAGTGTGCTGCTTTTCTTGCTATTATAATTACACTGGTTCTGGGATCTGCCTACGCCTCCGCCAACTTCACCATCCCATTTCTCTCCCAATCTTTCGGTTTGTCTTAATTCGTTGCAATCTGTTTCTTAGACTCTTCCAAAATTTTGGTTAGATATTTCCGTTTACAGTTCAGTTTTCTTGTATTCTGTTTTATGGAGTTGTGGGTTGATTATAATGTGATGGGATTTCATTTTGATTGCAAAATGAGGTATCTAATTTTTTTCCTTGTATTTGTGTGTTTCTTGAAATAAAATTTTGTGATATGGGGGTCTTATACTCCATGTTTTTGTGATTGTTTAAGTGAAACTGTTTGTGTGTAATGTGAGTATATGATGTCTTATTTCTTTCATTTCTAAGTGATTAGTGAAATGACGAGATTTATGCATGTATTTGTGAATATGGGGTTGTCTTACTTTCCATATTCATATGATTCTTGAAACATATTATTGGTGTGTGTGACTATGGAATGCTTGTTTTTTATTCATATTTATGTGATTCTTGAAACAAGAATACTAGTATGTGTGTGTGTCTGCCTGTGGAATGCATATTATTTATCTGATTCTCAAAATACTTGTGTGTGTGACTACGGAACGTTTATTCTATCTTATATTTATGGATTCTTGAAATGAGATTGCTGATAATTAGGTGATGAAGCGTGCAAAACAAATGTTTGTGGAAAGGGAAACTGCGTGCCTTCGAGTAGTAGCACTTTTGGATTTGAGTGTCAATGCCAGCAAGGCTGGAAACAATCTCGCCCCGATGATGATCAGTTCTTCAAATTCCTGCCTTGCATTGTTCCCAACTGTCAGTTCTTTCTTCTCCATTTTTACTTCTTTAACCTTTGTGACATCGTTTGAGCAAATTAGATCAAATTTGACTTGTGGAAATGATCTCCAATCAAAACCCCACAAGCTTTGCTGAAAAAAAAAAAAGTACTAAAGCAAGCAAACGTGTGGAGATTACCATTGTCGTTAAAAAATAGAGATAATGTTTGATTGAGGTTGATAAGAGTTGCAAGTAAAGTCTCAAGATTGTGATGGATCATATTTGAGACAGGTGTGTGGAAAGTCAAGGTTTTCCGTTTCAACTGGCAACTGTTTTTTAGGTTTTTAAGTATACGAATGAGATATAAGGTTTATTTTTTCTGCAGGTACAGTCAATTTCAACTGTTATAAAGCTCCTGCTCCTGCAGCCAATCTCAACAATTCAAACTACTCAGTTTTCGATTGTATGAAACCATTCCTTGCAATCTCTTCAGTGACTATTCTTTGATCATTTCACTCGGTGTTTTCATGTTTGCAGCCTGCTCGTGGACTGATTGTGGAGGGGGCTCGTGCAACAAGACCTCCATGTTCACACACTCGTGTGCGTGTGAGGAGGGCTATTACAACTTGTTCAATTCCACTTATTTCCCATGCTACAAAGAATGTAAGTACATAGAAGCATGCGTGCTCCTGTTCAACTATACGAACTAGAGCATGCTTAGTGAAAACGAATAAAGATTAGGGCAATCAGCACCGTTTTAATCCTTCTTTGCATATAAAGTTGCAAAATCAAAATCTTGATGGATGAGTATTTGTTATCAGGTGCAATTGAAGGGGACTGCCGGAATCTGGGAATCAGCATGAGGAACTCATCGAATCCAAGTCCCTCACGAAGCACCAATGTCGATGATGACAGTGAAAGCCATGGTGAGAAATTTTCTAGCAACGTAGTAGCTGCTGCATATGTTCTGTTTCTTAGTATATCAACTGTTTTCGGTTTGTCGCAGCGTCAAGCTTTATCACCTCCTGTTGGTTGATTACCATGGTTGCAACGTTAGCTCCATTTATGTGAAACTACAGTTGAAAGAGGCATCCATCTTGTGCAAGATTTGCTGTTTGCTTAGTTATTGTATAATTACAGTTGATTATCATAGTCTATCTATTGTATGATTACAGTTTTGTGTAGATAGTCATTCTCGTCTCATCTTCATCTTCAAACCACTTTTTTGTACTACTTTATGACCAGCTTCATATTTGACTATTTCCCTCATAATTATTATCACACGGATTGATTGAGAGACTCATCCTGCACCTTTAGAGGAAAAACAAAACTACAACCTAATTCGATGATGATTGATGAGCTCCATCTTTTAAATGAAAATCTAAGTCAACAAGAAGTTGATAGAATGGTTGACTACCATAAAGGCAGCAGCAGTTGTAGCAAAGTAACAAATTAGGCAGAAATAACCAATAGGGCTGCTTACAATAACCAAGCAGCATTGAAATTAAAATCTTTGATTCTTTAATAAGTGCAACATTTGACTTATTACACTGCCTCTGGTCTCAAAATAAGTATTGAATTTATTTTAGAGTAATGTTAGAAACATCAGAATTCGTAAATGGTAAAACGCCAAAACTCATTTTTATTATATCAAAATGATAAATAAATTTCTATACCCAAAATCAAGCAAATCTTAATTCTCCTCATCCGTTCCAAAAAGCTTCATTCTCGACAATGGCGTCCGCAGATACCCTTCCACTTCAAAATTTTTGGGGGAAAGCTCTTTATACTTAGCGAATTGCTGCTTGGCCTCGGCGTTCTTATCCATCAAACTGTAAATCATACCTTTACAGAAATAGGGGCGGAAATCCGAGGGATCCTCCATAGCCAGCTCGTCGTAGCTCCGCAGCGCCTCCTCTACATCCTTGTGCAGGAACTGCATCTGCGCCATGATCAGCCTAACGTCCCGCGCCTCCTTGGCCTTCATCTCGCTCTCCGCCACCCCCAGCGCCTCCTGCAGCCGCCGCATCACCGCCTCCCTCTCCCCCGATCGATCCATCAGCAGCGCGTTCTCGAATAGCGCCTCGAAACTGAGCGGATTTCGGGATAGAATCTCCTCGAACGCGTCGCGCGCCTCTTCCATTCTCCCCATCTCGCTCAGTAGCCTCGCGATCATGAATCTCCACTCCTGATTTTCCGGCTGGGCGGCGGAGAGCTTCCGTAGAATTGACAGGCTCTCGCCGTCCTCGCCAGCGTCGAGCTTCTCCTGCAGCAGCTTCTTCAGCGCGTCGATCGCTTCGGAGCTCGATTCCAACAGCTGCGTCAGGGGCGAATTCTCAGCGCTATCGTCTTCCTGTTGGATATCTTCACGGCCTACGGTTACCGTTAGGGTTTCTGACGGCTTCGGAAGCTCCGCCCTGGCAGGGGTGGGGAACTTCGAGAATGTCACGGCGGAAAATACGACGGCGCAGGCGGCGGCCTTTATATGGGGAAGGAAGGGATTTGGCGGATCGGTTGAGGAGGCGGCGGAGGAGAAGGAGGCTTTGATAGCGAAATTCTTCTTGTGTGAGAAAAGGATGGGGACTTGGCGGAGAATGCGGGTCGCAGCGGAGCTCTGGGCAGAGAGCGGAGGCGGACATAGAGGAGCGGAGATTGAGAGAGTGGAGTCCATTTTTGGAGATGGGATTTTAAGGGTTTTGTGATTTGGGTAAAATGGTGAAGGGTGGAAGAAGTCGAAGGTTTAGTCATTTGCACTTACAGATATTTGAATTAGATATGTTTTCCGAAACCCGACCCGTTAAGTTGCTTATGTGGGTTGGGACCCGTTGTATGCAACAGTTACGGGGCCTTACGGCAATTATCTATTGTTATGGCTTTCGAATTGCAAGAGCAAGTCCTCATTTTCTGAATGAGATTAACACATTTTGTTCGTTTTTGAGTAAATTGCATTTATTGAAAATTTCTTAATTGTAATTGTTAATCGTTTTTAGACGGTAATTCTAACAATATTATAATATATACATGAGAGAAAATATTATTTCATATAGAAGATCTTGTCCTTAAAAAATCAAATGGTTGATTACATGCATGCCTATAACTAGCCATAGGCATTTTGCTAAGGGCAGCGGTAAAGGGTTGAAAATGGGGCAGCGCATGGGCGGGGATGGTGGGGGAGTGGACTTCGCCGCAGTCGGGATTTCAGCGTGGGTTGCGGCTAAATGCGGGGTTACTGGCCGCCGTGTCGCGGCGGCGCTGCAGCCCCCATTCACTGCATTTTAATTATATTTTTTTTATTATGTGGTAGGTGAATTATATGGTGCAGGTGGAGGTCACGTGATTGATTATCCCTTCTATAAAATCATATTTCTTCTCTTCACTTTCTTCACTTTTCTTCCTATATTTTCTTTCACTACTTGCATCTCATTTTATGATTATTCAAATTCTGATTCGGATGAAATGGATAATATGATTGAATTGATGCTGAAGTCACACCATAGGAGGAGAGCTAAGCAGGCTCGAGCTGTGCGACATCGAGCTCCGATGACGTATATACACCGGGAGTGCGAAATTGCCGATCAACGCTTCATCGCAGATTATTTCTCCGACGAGCCACGATGGGGTACATTTGTGTTTTATCGACGGTTTCGCATGAGCAAATCCTTGTTCCTACGCATTACAAACACGTTGGCAGGACGCGACGAGTATTTCCAGCAACGTCCCGATGTTACAGGCCGCGACAGACTCTCGACGCTGCTGAAGTGCACGTCGGCGATTTGCCAGTTGGCATATGATACCTTATCAACCATATTCGATGAGTACCTCCTTGTCTTAAAAGCAACGGATCGGGTTTGCCTCAAAGCATTTTGTCGTGGTGTCATCGAGGCCTTCCGCGATACATATCTAAGAAGGCCAACGGTGCAGGACACCCAAGCATTCATGAATATGCACGAGAGGTGTCACGGCTTTCCTGGTATGCTCGACAGCATCGACTGTATGCAATGGGAGTGAAAGAATTGCCCGTCAGTATGGAGAGACGGCTTCACAAGTGGATATAAGGGCACCCATCCAACGATAATCCTAGAAGCGATTGCTGACGAACGTTTATGCATTTGGCATGCATTGTTTGGCGTGGCTAGCTCGAACAATGACATCAATGTTCTGAACCAGTCACCAATCTTCAGCGACGTATACGTTGGTTGGGCACCGGCTGTCGAATTCACAGCAAATGGGCGAAGACACAACATGGGATACTACTTGGCTAGTGGCATATATCGAAAATGGCCGGTGTTCGTGAAAATGATTACGTGTCTCACAAGATATTAAAGTTATTTTTATAAGCTCAATTATAATTAAAAAATAAATAAATATCACAACTAATATATCTAATCATTTATAACTTTATTACGATCCCACTTAAATCACTAAACACTATTTCCTTAAATCATGTGCCCAAAAGCAATAGCTGATGTGGTTTGGGACGGAGGAAGTATATCCTAATTAAATTCATATGGAGTAATTGAAAATACAACTTTCATTAAAATTAAAAAATACATAATAGAAAAAAAAATACATAATTTAAATAAAAAACTACATAATCGAAATAAAAAAATGCTAATCATTCACGATGGGATGGGACATAAACACGCCTAAATTTCTTCAATTAAATCGCTTTGGAGTTGTCGTGGGCTTCGCCATCGCGTAATGACGAACGACATTATTGGCAATATCGGAATGTCGCGGGCGCACCTCGAGACAGGTTTTCGCTTGCGGTCGATGAGTCGCCCATGTGTTCGTCTTTCCAATTAGGAGTGTCGTTTCCTTCATTCAAGATAATCATATTGTGCAATATAATGCACGCATATATGATGTCTGTGAGCAAGTCCTTATATCACATATGCCAAGACCTTTCATGATCGCGTGTTGTGCTTGAACGTCGAATGCTCGTTCCACGTACTTTCGCGCCTACTCCTGTTTATGCGCAAACCGAGCTTTTTTGAAGTTAGTTGGACACAAAATGGGATTGATGCACTACACGCGCGCGTGGCTTGAGCCTCCCAAAGCTGTCTGCCTAGGCGTGCCACGCCGAAACTGCGGGCTGCAACGCAGCCCCCGCCAGAATGTGCCCAAATGGATGCATGTTGATGCTTCAAAGTTGAGCCTTGTTCAATTTACAATCAACTATGTTGCAAGATAGGTTGACTGGTTTGGCTATGTTATCAATTGGAAGAAAAATAGTTGACCAATTAAATTACATGGAGTTGATAGATACGTTTGCCTTTAAAATTACAAGACGTATTGCATTTGTGTAAAAATAAGAAATCTTTATCTAATTTGAAATAAGTATCGCCCCTATTTCGGACTTGAGAAGCTACAAATAATTCCTTGAGATTTGATTAGTTTACAAAAAAAAATACCCCTTTCATTCACCTGTTAGGTCCTTATAGTCCTACAATTCTAGTATTAGTGTAACAGTTACACTAGGTAAAATTACCCATCTATGCCTTCTTCTTACAGTTTTATTTTTAACACAAATGAAGATCTTATTCTTTCTTAATAGTGGAGACACGTTCCCATATCATATATTAAATTTTGACTGGGCCACTAAGCCTTATCTTACATAGGCTTCTACTTTGGGCCTATATAGGCTGATAATTTGAAGTTGTTTCATTTTCATTTCCTAAGAAAATAGTTGCCACCTTTATTGAGCAACATGTACAAGAAATCGTCGGGTATAAATCTCCTAGAAATATTTGTGCAACTGATAACTGATAATGGAGGCCCTCACCTTACTTTATAGCGATTTATCATATGTAATTCATCCCATTTGTAAAATAAAATATTTTCTACTAAAATTCTCTAATGACTTTTCCTCTCTAACTCAAATGGAAGATTATATAATAAGATATAATTATATGCGTTTACGTGATTTTCAACAAAAGTAGTTTTAGGTCACCGCCTGGGGAAAAACAAGTTTATACATAAATTGTGTATATGCAGATATGCATTCATTTTCCATAGAAATATAGAAACAAGAAGATTGAATCGGAACTATCGACAAATTCTTTTCAATTCCAAAGAAATGAAATTGATATGTGAGGCGGGTGAACTATTCTAATTCAAAATTCATCTCTATTGAATTTTAATATCAAAATAGTTAGTGGATATGGTATAATTCAATGGGTCACGTTCACTTACTTTTTCTTTTGTTGTTTTCGAATCTTTCCAATGAAATTTGCTGGGTAGAATGGAAAATAGAGTTCATCAATCACTTCCCAATTAAATTTGCTGGATAGAATGGAAAATGGAGTTCATCAATCACTAATAAAATGTATAAATTGCTAATTAAATTGTTACCATCTCCGTTTACCATAAGTGTATCACAAATTCTTTTTTTAGCATTCACTAAAAGTGTATCACTTTATTTTATGATTCATTCCTCTATTCACACATCTTTTTCACTCAAAGCATTTTTACCACACATTTATTAAAACTTGTGACGAACTCAAAGTGTTACAATTGTCGTAAACGGGAGGAATATAATATTAGTGGGGAGAGCATAAAATGCAAATCTAGCTCGGTGCATAGCATAAGCCATCCATAATTCCATCTCCAAAAAATTAGTTATAACTCAACTTTTAACTGTTACGTCAGTATTTATTTTTCAACAACAATACTCACAATTCAGCCCTAAAAATTCACCCTCAAATTTTGCTAGAACCTCATTTTTTTTTATTTCATCAATTTTTTATTATTCTCTAATTTTACATATTTATTTAAATTGTAGTATTTGTAAAATCAAAATAATTAATTAAACTTTCTAAAATTACATCAATTAAATATCAAAATGATATAATTTAAAATATTATATTAAATTCGATATAAGAAAATTAATAAATAATAAATAAATAAAACCGTGGCCGCCGCCCCATTTTCCTCCCCAGCAGTGCAGCGCGGTTGGGCCGCCGGGTGGCTGCAATGGGCACGCCAATCTCTCCGCAGCTAAAGTTGACAAGTGTAGCGTGAATTTTCATTGCATTTTAGTGATCGCAGTGAGACAAGACAGCCCATCTGAGTGCGGCCGCGCGGCTGCAGTTTCGGCGGCGTAGCAGAGACACATGTGACAGAAATCACTTCCCCACATTTGAAATGACCATATTCATAATTGTATAAACTTGGGAATTCGTGTGCGAATTATTGATAGCCTTCGGTGCGGCCTTTTAAAATGGCCTTCGGTTCGGCCTTCTTTAATGGCTTTTTAGTATTATTCAGTTGTCTCCTTTTTATTCTTCCCTTGAGTTTCACTCTTTTTTTCTTGTGTTTTGGTTGTTTTAGACGCTTATGCTTTGACTTTTGGAGCAAATTACGAAAATGATTTTGATTTTAAAATATTTAGAAAAAATCATAATCCTTGAAAAGATTACAAACTTGACTTGGGATTGAATGTTTGAGTTCAACAATTTGAGCTAGATGACTGAATTTTCATCACCAGAAAATGTTATCTGGATATAATTGAAAATGTTCTTGATTTACCTGGTATCAAATTTAATAAAGTGATTTATTGGACATTTTTGGAAATAAGTGATATTGTTGTATTAAAATAGTGGCCTTCAGTAAAATGTTTTTTTTTTTTGCAAAAAGTAAAAATATTTATTAAAGTTTTATATTTTACTTCATAGATTCGACTTGAATTTCAAATATACCATAATTTTGTTTCATACTTTATTATTGAATCATTGAGCCTTAATCACATAGATTCTAATCTCAACACTTTTACTTATATGATTTAACATTTATAACCAAAAGTCTCTCAATCGGTTCTACGAACAACAAAAGATTTATGTGGTACATACGTGAAAAAGCTCAAATGTCAAATGCCATCTGCCCTGGTTTGTTGGGTGAACTTTTTTGTAACCATATGATTATTTCGGTAAACTATATATTTTGAAGATGTCCGAAAAAAAAAACTAACTATACGGTTTAAAGGAAAAAAATTAAACAGTATGAAATTCCAAAATTTCACATCAATTATTTTATTCGAACAGAAATTCCACGCTTAAAATCAGTTGCTAACCAGATTTTTCGATATCTAAAATTGGTCTCGTCTAGGAGTGTTAGCAGTTTGGTTTGGCGTGGTTCAACAACAAAATTAAATTAAACTATAAAATACAATTTGATAATTTTTATATATTAAATTAAACTATATTAGTATCAAAATTAAATCAAATCAAGTTGTATTAATACAGTTTGGTGCGATTTGATTTGTGATTTACATTTATTTTTATTTTCCAACATATTAATAAAAATTTGAACATCTTAGACCCTCTAAAAGAAATTAAACACATCATTAAAGAATAAAACTAAAAAAATATGAACATATGAAGAAAGGCGATGGCTTGGGCCGTGCCTTGTCTGCCGAAGGAAAACATGGCAGGAATAGTTCGGCGAAGATGGGTATTGATCGTCTAAGATGAGCAAGCGAGGTTAGGGTTCGAGATTTTCTTAAAAGATTGTTCAAAAAATTAACAATATATACTTACAAAAATAATATAAAAAAATTAATAATTAATTTAATTATATTAATACTGTTCAAGGTATGGTTTGGTGTAGTTTACATTTTTAGAACCCAAATCTAAATGATAAATATAAGTTTGATTTAAAGAAAACATTATCTATTTGATATTATATATGTAATTATTTATTACGATATTATTAAGAAAAATGTGAAATTAGATTGCAAGAGTATACATATAGTTTTTTATTTTTTCTTGCAATTGACCCATTTGAATCCAACGGAAATAGAAGCTAGTGTATAGCTTAGGTGTCTACTACGGCTTCAGAACGAGCTACGGCTTCAAAACGAAACGAGAGATATTACGTGGCTTTCTCTATCTATAATAAAATATTATATTTAATTTTAATATAAATTTTAAGAAATGTAAAGAATTGTGAGTAATAAATATTAGTAGATAATGAATTCTATTTTTATATATTAATTTTATAATAAAATGGGAGTTAAATTAGTTAGTAGAATATAGAATTCATTAATCAAAAATAATAAACATGAAATAAGATGTTTAATGATGAATATTATTTTTCATAAATTAGAATATTTTATCACGAATGATAGTTATATATGCAATATTGCTATCCATCTGTAGCACTTGTAATTTGAGTCGTCGATGCTTCATAATAATGGGGGGATTGCCATCGACAGCTACCACATTTAATTAGGCATCCTGTCAATTTACGAATTATTATCCACTTATCCAAATATGACTTCAATAATTCACGAATTAATGCTGTCCTTTTAATAATTCAAATTTTCTATCAACATTTGTATCTCATTTAGATTGTGGTATTCATTAAAAAATAGGGTTTTTAATCGAAAATTTTATCGTTTATCCTGAATTTATTTGTTGTTACCTTGACTGTACTTTAGAAAATTGTTCCGAGATTTTCGACTTGACAGCGGGTTTCAATCATACTATTTTGTGTCTTATATTTAATAACATACATAATATTTCTTAATTTTAAATTGAACTGAATTAGTTTTCTTTAAATCGATTTTATTATTAATTATATTATTTTTTATTAAATTGTTCATATTATATTTTCAAAGATATGATTGAAAAATTGGTTTGATAGATCTTCCAAACAAAGTCACAAAATTAATTTAGAGATAAATATATAGATATCTAATGGAAAAGTTAATCTTTTTCTACGTCTACAGATATATCATTTGAAAAAGTTATTTTTTTCCTAAATAATTGTAAAAGGATAAATATATAATATATTAATTTATTTTAAATTAATTAATATTTATAAATTGATTTAAATATAAAATATTTAATTAAAAATCCAATTATATATGTACATTTATTACTACTTAATAAATAATTTGTTTTGATTATAGTTTTTGTTTTAAGGAATTGTCTTAATTTAAGCTAATATTTATGTGCATCATCATGAAATTGAACCATATTAGATCAGCGGCGGATCTAGGGGGGCGGGAGGGGGCGGCCGGGC
>JAYDZE010572813.1:0-11732 GCA_034509125.1 Monilaria moniliformis
TTATGGAATATATTAGATTTGTTTTTTCAACAAAAAAATCAAATCTTATTATATCTTTAGCCTTTGGCCTAAAATAGCTAGAGGATAAGAAAGTCTTCACACAAAGTACTACAAATTTTAAAATTAATCAAAAATAGAATGTAATATAAAATTACTAATTAAACCCCATTATGACAAAGACATTATGTCTTAAACTCATTACCCATTTTTTATCAATACATATTATATTTATAGAATATGGTCCGACACGCGTTAAACCAAATTCCCAGTTGGTCACATAACTTCATTCTAATAAACAGTTTTTTATAGTAAAAATAACTCAATTTTGCTTTGCTAAGCTAAGATGTTGGTTGATTTCTATATATCAGATAATTTTCTGGTAAATCAATTTAATTTGAATCCGCTTCTAGATCTAAATCAGAGGGCATATTAGTCAAATTTCCACTGTCGTCAGTCACGCTGAAACAGAATTTTGGAAACCCAAGATTAGGACAGTTGAAAATCCCAATTAAGGAAATTATAACGTATAATTTCCAGCATTTTGCGACCATCCCATAATTTGTACTTCCACACACACACAGACAGCCCATTCAAAATTGTTGATATATACATACATAAATCTATACGTATAGTGAGAGATACAAAGATAAAAAAGAAATTGTAATATAGTGTACTTATAGAGCTTTTACAGTTCATTCTGAGACGTTTGTCTGCACCAACCAAAACCCGAGCTCCAGAAGAAAATGTCGACTAGATCTTAGAGAGAGAGAGAGAGCAGAGTGTGAGAGCTGAGAGGCAAAAAATGGGGTGAAGTGAAAATTAGCGGCTGGTGTGGGTTCATATCAACAGCTGCTGATCGAGATTCTGTTTATTTACTTCTAATTTGTAAGTTTTTAGCAACTGTTTATGTATTCATTTTCTGTTCTTGCTTTGGAATGTAAAGATTGCTTCTTTTGAAGCTTTCTGGGAGGCCCATTTGCAAAGATTCGACTTTTTTGTTGCTTTTTGAAAATCCCATTTGCAAAGATTTGATCCTGTGATGTTCTGTCGAAAGCACATTGTCATGCTTACATGCTTATATTGTTTGGTTGCTCTAATTTTGTGAATGTCTGAATTTGTGGGCTCGCTGAATTTTTCTTTCTTTCCTTTTTTTTCAATTTCACTTACGGAAATTAGGAAGTTGTTGGTCTAAATTTTTGTGAAGGTTCTGTTTTTCTGGACTTTTAATGAAGCCACTGGCATGAAAAATAATCTCTTTTCTCCAATAAATTTTCTTTATAGGATATAAACGCTTTGTGTCGCCAGATTTGGTATATTTAGAATGTCTTAGAGCTATCTTCTCTGTCAAGTTTAAAAAATTGTTGTTTCTTGAGAAACTTTGCAATAAAAATCTGTGCTTTAAGTTGGATGAACATTAGCACCTTTATTTGACATTGACATATCAATAGGAGTTGTCGAAATCTAGCAATTATTCATTTCTCAAAAATTCAATACTTAATACAGTTGCTTTCCATTTCATTTCCTTTTTCTCACCATTTACAACGAATTATCTTTGCAATTATCGCACCAAATTCAGATAAATCCATATATGCTGCACATGTGTTTAGATTTTAATTGCTATGGCATTTCCACTGATTTGGAGGCATGTTAGATTAATCTTGGTAGAGATCTCTGACATTATGTTTCTTGTTTCAGTAGTGATATTGGGATGAAATGGTAATACTCGTATGAATCTTTGAACTCATCGTGTTGCATCTTGTTAGGTGTTAGATAGTTCTCGGTGGTAACTGAGCATTCATCGACAATTGTTGTTTTGTTACGGGTATACAAAAACGCTGTTTTCTCAGAGGGCAAAGGGAGTTGCATTTTTGTTCTTTGCTGGAGTTATGGCCAACTTATCTCATTCTGAATCGAGACGATTGTATTCATGGTGGTGGGATAGCCACAATACCCCAAAGAACTCAAAATGGCTCCAGCAAAATATCACAGGTATAAACTCAACTTTTGTGTTGATGGAAATTGGCTATGGATCTCCATGTGTGTGTGTGTGTGTCTTTTTCTGTTCAATACGTTATTATTAGAATGATGGATGAGAATATATAACGTCGTGCAGTTGCATTTCTTCTTATGAGGCAATGCACTTCATGAATCATGACTTTGGCAACATTGTTGTTTCTGTTTATCATATAGAATTTATTTTGAACAGTTTTATTCTTTATACTATACATGTGACTGTTCTAATATACAATCGAGTGATGCTTGTTGTCTCAAGCAGTGTGTTCATTGTGTATTTATAACATTGGAGCTTAAAAATGATGTTGAAAGTAGTGGTGTCTTTTCTCTTTCTGGTATATCAAATCTGCATTTGTTGGTTGACAGATATGGATGGCAAGGTTAAGTGTATGATCAAGCTCATCGAAGAAGATGCAGATTCGTTTGCTAGACGGGCTGAAATGTACTACAAGAAACGCCCCGAGTTGATGAAACTGGTCGAGGAGTTCTACCGTGCTTACCGTGCATTAGCTGAAAGATATAACCATGCAACGGGGGAGCTCCGCCATGCTCATCGAACAATAGCAGCAGCGTTTCCGGATGAAGTTCCTTATGAACTCGTTGATGAGGGCGATGTGGATCGCATGCTTGAGAACACACAGGCGAGTTCTCCATCTGATCAGGAGGATTCTGATGGAGGCATGAAAAAAAGGGGTTTAAAGCAATTGCAAGAGATGTTTGGACCCAAAGAAACATCGCCTCAAGGTTCGAGTTCTGCTGACATATGGTTGAGAAGAGGCCAAAAAAGAGAAGAGGGATCTCAAGATGCTGTAGTGCAGTTGTCAACTGAGAATCAGAATCTTAAAGATGAGATTCTTAGCGAGACTGAAAGAGCAGGAAGAGCTGAAATTGAAGTTCGCGGATTGAAGAAAGCGCTCGCTGATATGGAAGTCGAAAAGCAGGGCATCCTGCTTCAGTATCAGCTATGCCTCAAAAAGCTGCCGGAGATAGAGGAGCAGCTGCGTCATGCACAAATGGATTCAACGAGGCTCAATGAGAAGGCCAGTAGAGCTGAAACCAAAGTTGAAACTTTGAAGGAAGCCCTCATTCAGTTGGAGTCTGAAAAGATTGCTGAAATGGTGAAAAATGAAGAGTATTTTGAGAAGATATCTCATCTCGAGGCTATGGCGTCTCGACTGCAAGAAGATATGAAGGGTCTTGACAACCGAACATTTGCAGCGGAGAGTGAAGCACAAACCCTGAAAGATGAAGTGTTGAGATCAGAGCTTGAAAAGGAAGCAGCAGCGTGTAGGTACAAGCAGTGTCTTGGAAAGATATCGGAGTTGGAGAACATAATCTCTACTAAGGAAGACGAGGTGAAGATGCTTAAGAAGCAAGCAGAAATGGCTGAAAGCGAAGTCTCAAAACTGAGAAAGGCAGTTGCTGATCTGAGCAAGGAGAAAGAAGCTTCAGCTCTCCAATACAAGCACTGCTTGGAAATGATATCCAAGCTTGAGAGAGAGATATCTAGCGCAAAAGATGAAGTTGAACGCCTTAACCGTGAAGTCTTGATTGGAACTTCAAAGCTCAGGACTACACGAGAGGAGTGCACTCTGTTAGAGGTGTCTAACCAAGCGCTGCGTGTCGAGGCTGGTGATCTGGCAAAGAAGATTGCAAGGAAAGATCAAGAGCTCTCAAGCAAGCAGGATGAGCTCGAGAAACTTCAGTCTGGTTTGCATGATGAGAGTGCCCGTCATGCACAAGTTGAGGCCACTCTCGAAGCTCTGCAGAGTATGCACTCTCAGTCCCAAGATGATCAGAGAGCTCTTGCCTCGGAGCTCAAAGACATGCTTCGGATTCTAGAAGACATGGAAGCAAGCAAATGGGGTTTGGAGGAGGAGCTTCAGCAGGTTAGGGATGAAAATCATAGTTTAAGTCAAACATCGTTCTCTTCAGCCGCATCTATGGAGAATATGCAAAATGAGATTCTTAGTTTGAAGGAGATTAGGGAGAGACTCGAAAAGGAAGTGTTGCACCATATGGGCATAAGCATATCCCTTCAGCATGAGATTTCATGTTTGAAAGAAGAAATCGAGCGCTTGAACAAGAGTTACCAGGCTTTGGTTGAGCAAGTGGAAGCAGCAGGTCTCAACCCGAAATTTCTTGGGACTTCGATGAAGAGCTTGCAGGATGAGCACTCGAGGCTTAAAGAGATGCACGAAGAGGACATCAGTGAGAAGGAGATTCTGTTGAAGAAGTTAGAGAGCATGGACGAAGTCTTGAAGAAGAAAGTGGCAGCCGAGAGTTCCCTCTTGGACTTGAATGATGAGATGGAGACATCACGTGAGAAGGTGAAGGCGCTGCAAGAATCCTGCCAGCTCCTCCATGGAGATAAGGCCACTCTTGCTGCTGAGAAAGCCTCTCTTCTCTCTCAGTTGCAGGCGATAACTGAGAGCATGAACAGTTTAGTGGGACAAAATGCTGTTCTTGAGAACTCATTGTCTGCAGCAAAAATTGAGCTCGAAGGCTTGAGGGAAAAATCGAAGGGACTAGAAGAGATCTGTGATTTGCTCAAGAATGAAAGGTCATATCTTTTGTCTGAAAGGGACAGCTTGGTTCTTAAGCTGGAAAACGTGGAGAGGAGACTCGAAAGCCTAGAGAAGAAGTTTACCCGATTGGGAGAGAAATATGCGGACTTAGAGAAGGAGAAGGAAGCCATGCATTTTCAAGTGGAAAAACTCAAGGTTTCGTTAGGTGAGGAGAAGCAAGAACGAATAGGTTCGCAGCAGGTAAGTGAGACAAGGATGGCCGGACTTGAAACCGAGATCCATCTCCTGCAAGAAGAAAACAAATGGAAGAAGAAAGAATCAGAAGAGGAACTCGAAAAGGCTATGAAAGCACAGTTTGAAATATCCATCTTTCAGAAATTCATACAAGATATGGAAAACAAGAATTACTCTCTCATCATTGAGTGCCAAAAACACGTTGAGGCGTCTAAATTGGCAGATAAAGTGATTTCAGAGCTCGAGAGTGAAAGCCTTGAGCAGCAGGTGGAAGCTGAGCTCTTGTTGGATGAAATTGGAAGACTGAGGTTAAGCATATACCAAATTTTCACTGCCCTCGAAAGCAGTCCAGATTGTGCACTCGAGGACAACGGTGAGAGTGAGCAAACTTTGGTGCATCAGATTCTTGAAAGTGTCGAAGATATGAAATCCGCCATCTCCAAAAATGAAGATGAAAAGCAGCAGCTCTTTGTTGAGAACTCGGTTCTGGAGGCCCTCCTTGAGCAGTTGCAGTCCAAGGGCATGGAGATCGAGTTGCAGAAGCAGCACTTGGAGCAGGAGGCTGAAATCATGGCCAAGAAACTTGCCATTGTGAATAGTGAAAAGGAAGAACTCTTAGAGATGAACAGGCAGTTGAAATCAGACGCGAGCAAGGGTTATCAGGCGGCTTTCGTGCTTCAGGCAGCGCTGGCAACTCTCTGTGTTCGACAAGGTGATCTGCAAACGGCTTATAATGCATTACATGAAGCACACTCTCGAGCAAAGCAGGAAAGTGCATGTTTGCTGAAGAAGTTTTCTGATCTATTAGAAGAGAAGCGTAGGGTGGATCAGCATAATGATGATATCCTCTTGGAATTCTCGACAAACGCCAATCAATCTGCCTTGTTGAAGAGCTTTGTAGCGGAGAAAATTGTGGAGTTAAGATTGCTACTCGAAGATCTGAACAATCAACATGAGGTGAACAGTTGCCTTGGAAGAAAAATGAACGAGTTAGAGGGCAAGCTCGACCTACAGAAGGCCGAAAATCTAGTCCTCAAGGACACCGTGTGCAGCTTGGAGAGTGAGATCCAAGAAATCAGAGAATGCAATGTTCAAATGAAGCAGGAGATAGCAAGTAGTACAGAGAGCTTAATTCAGACCAAGACAAAGCTGTTTGATACAGAAATGCAGCTTGAAGCTACTGAGAAGCTTAACTCCACGTTATTCATGACGGTAGCTGAGCTGAAGATCGACGTTCATAGGTCGCAGCAGGTGAGGGAAGATTCAGAGAAGAACGTGGCCCGTCTCTCCGAAACTAATCTCACACAGATGAAGGAAATTCAGAGCCTTCACAAAGTCAACAAAAACTTAGAGTCTGAACTTGGCCTACTTCATCAAGAGATCGAAGAAAATGTAGTGAGAGAGCAGACACTTAGTATAGAGCTCCAAGGAATGAACAATGAGTTCGAACTCTGGGAGGCCGAAGCAGCAACTTTTTGTTTTGATCTTCAGGTCTCTTCTGTCCAAGAAGTTCTGTTAAAGAATAAGGTTCAGGAGCTCACTGGGGTATGCCAGAATCTTGAGCATAAAAATGCGGCAAAGACATCAGAGATTGAACAAATGAAAGGAAAGATTTGTCTCATGGAAAGCGAAATCAACGGACTGAAATCCCAACTTTCAGCATATGATCCAGTCATAGCTTCCCTAAGAGATGATATAATACTCATAGAGCACAATGTACTACTTCGTTCCAACCTTAAAGCTGCACACGGTCAAGAGATAGAGGTAATATATTCTTCTGCCACAAGTAGATTGAATTTTCCATTTCTTCAAGTTCAAGAAATTTGTACCATTTACTGTTTCCTTCCATTTTTAGCAGTTTCTGGAATTTGCTGTTCGTCCTAGTGAAGCGACATCTCAGATGCCTTCGGAAGATCAATCCCTTCTTAGTTTGCAGAATTTGCAGATGAGAGTTAAGCTAGTCGGAAAATTGATGGAAGACTCGAACAAACCTGTTGTACGGAGAAGATCCAATTCGAAGAGCAAACAAGAGCCCGCAATGGGTGAGGTTGACCACTCGAAGACGCAGCCCAACTTGGGTAGAGACAAGCATGAGCGCAGCAGCAAGAAAGCGTATCCAAGTGAGCTAAATGACTCTCCCAAGTTGCAGAAAACAAAAGCCAAAGCCTCGGAAGCCCGAAATATGATGCTAATGAAAGATATTCCTCTTGATCAAGCCTCTGATAACTCCATGAGAAAGACCAGTAATGCTGGCTCTGATGATCTGATGCTTGAGCTGTGGGAGACTGTCGAGGATGGGAATGGAGATAAAACAATCAGAGAATCTCTTAGGATGTCGCGCAGACCAAAGGGAAGGGATAGAACTTATGATCCTCAATTACTACCATCCACTGATTCAGATATGGAGAAAGAGTTGGCTGTGGATAAGCTGGAGCTCTCGTCTAGATTCACCGAGCCTAATCAAGAACTGAATGACAAACACATCCTCGAGAGACTTGCCTCTGATGCTGAGAAGCTGGAAAATCTCCAGGTGGCACTGCACGACTTGAGAAGGAAACTGGAGGCGAACAAGAAGAGTAGAAAGGCCAAGAACGTCGATTTCGGAGATGTTAAGGAGCAGTTGCAGGAAGCAGAGGACACATTAGTGCATCTGGTTGATTTGAATGTTCAGCTGGTGAAGAACATAGAAGAGTGCCCTCCTGAAGAAATGGCATCTCCGAGGCTGAAAGAGACGATGAAGACGTGGAGAGTGAAGGTGATGGAGCAAGCTGAAAAGGGGTCCGAGAGGATCAACATGCTGGAACTAGCCGTGCAAAAGATTCAGTTCGTGCTGTTGAAGGGGGAGGATGAAGGGAAAGGCAGCAACAGATTCTTGAGGAGCAGAACCGTGATTTTGAGGGACTTCATTCACAGTGGAAGGAAGAACAGTGGAAGGCGAAAGAAGGGTCCGAACTGTGGGTGTTTCAAGCAATCAACTAGTGGAAACAGAAGCCGTTGTTGAGTTTTGATTTGTCTGAAAGGCTGATTCTTGCATGGTGTTGGTAGTTTTATTTCTGTTAAGTTAGTTGGAACAGACTGATCTCCTAAGTTGAGAGGAACTGTAATAACTAGATTTGCTCTATTGTGTATTTTCAGTTATCATCATGTTGGTGTTAGAAATATTGGTGTTTCATATGCAAGAAAACCAGTTTGGTTCTTCAATTTTGTTGCATGTTAACTATTGATGGCATCTTTATGCACTTGGATGTATTTTGTTGGTGATATTGTTTAGAACGGAAATATCATGTGAAGAGGCAATTTCATTTGTTTTTCATCCAAATCAAGATTTCGGATATAGGTTGGAGTAAGTAATATTTCTTTTTAGCTCCAAGGAATGTAAATTTAGATAGATAATCGTTCCAGTGTAATAATATTCATGAATAGGCAGGGAAGGAAATAATCTCAATGAATATTTATGCTCCTAAAAGAAAATGTTATGAGAATTACCTCCATTAAATACTCTTATACATAACGAGCTATTCAATTTGATGGATCATAAGTAGTATCACACCACAAATTGACGCATTAATCACCGGAATCAGTTTTGGTTCCGAACCAATCAAACCACAAAAATTGATTAACAATGTGAATAATGTAGGAAATTGAGATAGTAATACCACAAATATATCAAAACAAAGTCTATAACAAAATTCAAAAATGAGTGCTGAGCATATATAAATATAATCAGACAGATTTCTCAATGAAATTTCCCTACTATCGGAAAAACAAACTCTCTTACAAAAACTCCAAAACGACTATTGTACCGAATTTCAAGATAAAACTAAATGAGTAACAGAGAGACATCACATGGACAAAACAAGACCATCTAGGCACCAACAACTTCAGTTGGCTCAGCAACTGGATCCTCAGCCAGCCTATCCAATTTCGAACCAATATCTTCAGTGTAATCTCCATGAACCTACACAACAAACATCCATGGATCATTCAAACTGCACTATCATATTTAAAGTTAACAAAGATATTTCAAATACCATGAAGATTAAATATTCAAGGGGCAAAGTCAAAGTCCTCAGTTCAGCTTTGTGAAACAGGGAAACAGTATCCAGATGAATTACATTCAAGAGAATATTGTTTAGGTTAAACTGTTAGGGTTTAGGATAATAATTTAGTAAGAACATTCATGATAGAAAGAAACAAAACTTACCTCCATCAACTTGCCAAGATCAAATTTGGGTGCTTTCAAGATCTTAACCTTTCTAATATACACATTTTGCAACGGATAGATGCTTGAAGTAGCCTTCTCAATCTCTTTCCCAATTGACTCGGGAATGAACTTCTGAACCAATTCTTTCAGATTGCAGGACTGTGCTTGATTAACCATAATCTCCCGCATCTTCCTCCGAATCTAGAAATTTACAAACAAAATATACAAGTACATATTGATGGTTCATAATAATCACTCCGCCCCAGAGAAAGGTTCATCACTTCTGATGGCATTGGTTTTAAGAGACTACTATGTGAGTGTGTGACGAGTGGAGAAAGGGTCCCACTTTGTTATAGTGTTTGTGATCACCCAGAAAATGGAAAATAAATGTTGTTGCGGGACATACCAAAATGGCAAAAACTGAACCTTTCTCTGGGACAGAGGAAGTATGAGTTATGGATATCATATAGTCCAATAGAAATTAAATAACAACACTATATGAAAATTTTGAAGGTATTCACCTGCCGAACTTGGCTGGCCTTTGCATAACATGTGACCTTCTGCTGGTTCACACGCTTCTTGGTGAAGGCAATGCAGAACATCCTCAAAGTGTAGGCATCTGTAGTCTTCACATCGATATGAGACTCAATTAGTGATTGCCTTTTCCTCACAAGTGATCTCAACTTGTCTGTGGTGAAGTCCATACCCTGCAAATTACACAAGAGAATAGCAGATGTTAATATTGACAATTAACAATGTACTCAAAACACAAATCAAGTAAGAATCTTGTACGTTCATACCCAGAAGTTAGTGAGAACATTCTTTCCCTGAACGTCTTCAACTCTCAAACGGATCTTTCTGTAAGCGTGATCCTCGTCACCTTGAAGATCAGCCAAGGACGCCTCCACCACACGGTGCTTGAGACCTTCTGATGCAATCTGATGAGAAGCAATAATGCTATTAACAAATAAACAAGAATATAGGCTAAGGAAAAGAAAAATACTTTCTGCAGAGACTGGTCACAGCTTTGCTACAACCATTACTGGTCACAAACAAATGCATAGACTTCCTGTCTATCAGAACATAATCCACGACAGCTAATTGCTTCGCAAGATTAGTATTACTGTATGATCCCATCACCTGAGAGTAGTTCAAGATAAAGACATACTTGCCTTTCTACAAGAGCCAACACAGAATATATTTTCCAAAACTCAATTATCCAAACAAGAAGTAGAAAACGTTCCAATTCTAGAAAACAAGACTACCAAGAAAAACATAGATGTAGCATGAGTGACTAATTACAAGTTCAAATATGTGCACTTAAAAAGATCTGGAGTAAATTAAGGAATAACTAAAACACATACACTGTCAAGTCCACTAGGATAAACATTCAAATAACAATAAAAATACAAATATAACAGGGTGACAATGTAAAAGGAATAAAGGAAAAAAAGGAAAAAAGCAAACGAATAAAATCCGTACCTTGGTACCCTGAGTACGGGTAATTAGGGTTTTTCCAACGTTCTTGTTGCTGAAAACTGAAGGAGCTTTGATATCATACCACTCCTTCTTTGCAAATGGATCGACACTAAAAGAACAGCAAAATATTTAATTAGCAGAAATTTCAAAAATAAAAATATTTTTAAGCATACGATTTAGCAAAAACTTCAAAAATAGACTTAGTCAAACAAAATTGGAAAAAAGTAGATACTCACGCCTTCTTCTTGCCTCCCTTCTTTCCCTTAGAAATCCTCTTGTTTTTTCTGCATCAAATAAAAAAAAAAAAAAAATCATCAATCATCAAACATTCAAAAATTGCAAGCATCAGCATAGTTTATAAGGAAAGAGTGCAATGCGTGGTTGTATGCGTAGAGAGAGAGACAGAGGGAGGGAGATGAGAGAGATACCCGACGGCCATGGTGGAGATAGAGTGAGAAAACCCTTGTGTGTGCGCTCAGCAGTCAGCAGAAATCCTCGAGGTTTTTAGTTTAAATAAAGGGCCTTTTGGGCTTTGGTAGTGATAATGGGCAGTTTGATGATTTTGGA
The DNA here is from genome assembly GCA_034509125.1 of Monilaria moniliformis. Lineage (NCBI taxonomy): Eukaryota > Viridiplantae > Streptophyta > Magnoliopsida > Caryophyllales > Aizoaceae > Monilaria > Monilaria moniliformis. The sequence goes on from JAYDZE010572813.1 coordinate 11,026, forward strand.
TTGGGCCCACCACTGTAAGATAATGGATCAAGCTTAGAAAGGCCCATATAATTATTCCAATAATAATATGTTTCGGTGTCATTCCCATCTTATATTTCATGTAATAATATTAAATCATCACATCTAAATCTTATTCTCTTACTTCACATGTCATATTAAATATTGTCTTATGACTATGATGTAAATGCAATAACTGCCTACACACTCATATGTGAATTCGCAAAATTATAAATACAAGTTTACAATTTGTAATGAAATATATAATACAATTCGATGTGTAAAAAATCTTCTTATATATAATATAATTTCATAAAATATGTGTCACATCATCAATCAAGCCTAGGGATGTCAATTTAGTCCGAAATCTGTGGGTTGACCCGATTAAACCAACAACTCGATATGGTTAGGGTTGAAAATTTTCAACCCGAAAAAAATCTCAACCCGAATGACCTTAAACCGAATAGCCCGCAACTCGATAGGGTTGGCCCGAAGATAGCCCGCAACCCATAGGGTCGACTCGAAATTAGCGAGTTCTCGTTATTCAGTTTTCAAACTTCATTAATTTATTATTTTTCCAACATTTGAAAGTTAGTATGATAATATTTTTTTCAAATGTATATGAAAAAATGTATTTTGATTCAATATTCGAAAGTTATATTCATCATTTCACTTTTCTATATTTTACTATAACATTTAATATAAAACGT
>JAYDZE010572824.1:0-11731 GCA_034509125.1 Monilaria moniliformis
ATCCGTGAGGGCTTGGCCCAAAGCGGACAATATCATACTAATGTTGGGTTGGGCGACGGTTCCCGCTCCCACAACAAGCCAATAGCTAATCTTGACTACTTGTTCAACTATGAACTTGCTCATGGAACACATATATAGAAGATATCGATATTAACTCGTCCATTGGACTTCATGCATAAGAAAAGCCCTCTATGAGTAAAACTATTTTTAGGTTTAAAAATCAAAATTGGAGCACTTGTCGGCCACATCATCTAAATTAGTATATATATGTGTCATGTCATTAAATTATTACACGTATGCTACTGAAAAACTTCGTCATGGGACAATTGCAAATTTTTTAAACTGTCATTTATAGTTCCGTTTTTTAAAATTATGAGACCGATCATAATTTGATAAAATTTCGTGATTTATAGTTCCATTTTTGAAAAGTATGAGACTGAGTAGAATTTGACAAAATTTCGTGATTTATTTAACAATTGTGTCGTATCCTCATTCACATGAAAACAAATCTATCTCATGGCAAATTTGTTAACCCAAACTAAAAGATTCTTTCAGGGGTGTATTATAAATAGCATGCTTATGCTTCAAATTTTGTGTTATCAAAGAATTGTCACTCATCCACATGAAAGTATATATATCTTATTGTATTATTGTAGATACATAGGGTAATAGAAAAATGGCAAGATTTGAGGTTTTGTTTTCTTATGTTTAGTTTTTTTGGTGGCGGCCATCTTTTTGTTGACTTGGAGGTGGAAGAACGGTGGGATTTGATCTCTAGACCTCTTCGTTACAATATAAGAGAACATGTTGTTTAGTGTTTTCGAAAAGACTGATGATGGTTATTTAGTCGATCACTATTAATGTTTTGTTTTTTGTGCTTGATTGTATATAAATCGTGACATTATGGCAAAACTTCAAATTGGCCAATATCTATTAAATAGGCAATTAATACATCACTTTTCAATTTGTTAGTTTTTCAACCTTGCCAAGCTTCACTAATTGATCAAGTCTGGCGTGTTGCCCAGATTTGGGCTATCTAGATTACGTCCAGCCCCAAACCCAAACCCGTTTAAGCATTTTCAAAACTCGGCCCCTTTTAGAATTTATCTATCCATACCCATCACAAATTGGTATGGTAATTTATTGTAGGCACAATGTTCATCTTGTATATATTCCATTCCTCCATCTTGGTTACTTTCAAAAGATGTGTTTACTTTAGGTGATAAATTAAATTGAGAATAAATCGTATTCAGTATTTACAGGATTCGACGATCAAACGAGGTCAAAATTAATCATTTCATCAAAAGCATGTGGTGGATTAAGCTATACTAGTTTTTTTCTATAAGAACTATCAGGGCCTCTTTTCGAGATTAAAATTAGGAGATTTAGGAGCAAATACTCCATTAATCATCTGAATTGAAATATCACTTGCACTCACATTTCTCACTAGAGATTATTTGATGAGATTTGGATTTCAAAAATGGCACAAACGGCCTTGCTACTATTAAATTGGGTTGCCGTAGGCTGTATCTTTTAATTTATTTATATTGCGTCACATGTTAAATGGGCTAAAAACCATGAAGAAAAAAGAAGATGGGCTAAAATAAATAATCATTTTACAAATCAGCAATTAAGATGGCTTCCACACTTTCTACTGGGGCCGAACACACATGTGTATTTATGGATTATATTTAATGTGATTGATGCAAAGTAAATTAAACTGACTATAAATTGTGTTCTTTCCTAAAATTTTAACTCAAGTGGATTTGTTCAGATCAAATCACCTAAGTAAATTGGCTAAAAAATTCAACAGAAACGACCTCATATAAATCTATAGTTCATGAACATGGTGGTATTAATTAAATTAATTTATAACTCGTGTGCATTGTATTTTTAAATTAATTTATGAATTTAGAAACCAAATAACATATTGAATTAAAAGTTGTAGAATGATGAATCCAACAATTACGGAACGGACGTTGGAAATGTGCTATTCTACGAACACTAGCAAATTAACCACAATTAACGTTAGCACATTCTTAGGACACAGACGGAGGTGTCGATGGAAGGGTCTGCGATGCTCAAGTTAGTAAATAGTTGAGAATAATTGATGTAATAAATGTAAATAATGCGTAATAATAAGTGGCTTATTCAGTAGATCCGGTTGTTCCGATTTATCAAATTAAGTAAGCACGATGGATCACGGTTAGATTAGCGGTGATGGTCGCCCTGGCTAGTCGGACGATCGGAACCCTAGGAGGTTGAGAGCGTGCAGGTAGGAAGAGCGCGACTGTGCCAGGAGACGGGCGTGAGAGAGCATGTGAGAGTACAAGTGAGTGCAAGTGATTGCGTCTCCTCCGATAGACTTAGTAGGGTCAAATATATATGATGGGTGCGCGGCAGCTATGGTTTCTTTGGAACTAGTATTCCAATCCTAGCTGCTCCAAATTTTCATGGAAGGAATCCATTGGTGGAGCCAAACTATTGGCTCAGGGGGACCCTAATTGATCATAATTTTATGAATTCAAAATTAATAAAAATTATTCCATTTACTTAAGAAACAATGATTTTTTTTAAATAATGAACTTGAAATTAGCTTAAGATAATATTTTATGATTTTCAAATTATTATATTGAAACTAAGAAAATAGTTATCAATGAGCTATTATAAACAAAATTAAGAATTTCTAACTCAATTTCGAAGCTCTTCTTCCATACCAAAATCACCTAGCTAGATACATGCACATTCTAATGATTGAACATACAATCGATTTACCTAGCGTCGAGAATATAAATTCCCGCAATCTTCATATTGAGTGATGAACATAGAGCTCACGAAATATTGTACTGATATAAGAAGTAAAGGAAATTAAAGTAAAATCTTTGCGAGCAGAAGAATAGAAAAACGGAAAATCAATATGAAAATTATTTAAATCTATTTGCGAAAGAGAAGACCAGTATATGTTAATTTTTAAGTGTCAAAGGATGCTATGTGTGTATGAATATTTAATAACCTATGTATTTATTTTTATTCTTAAATTTTGACTTAAAATATAATATTACAAAAATACTCCAATAAATTTTCAAAATTTCAGGGCCTCCAGGCCCCATTGTCCGTCCGCCCCTGAATGGATCTCTCGCCACCCACTTTTTACATAGTTCCCAGGTAAACGCCTCTTCTATGACTTGACACGATGGATGGACATATTCATTGTATATCGCCCATAACATGAAGATGGTATAGACCGCTTGATTGAAAAGACCTGTTGGACCGAATTTATTTTAATTATTTGGGTTGAGTGACTTTTGCATACTACAAAAGTGAATTTAAAAAAAAAAATTGATTGAAGAATTATTTCTATTTAGAATTATGTATTGATAATGAAATAGTATGAGGATTATATAAGATATTAATACTGCTCGTAGACAATTTTTAATTCTAGATAGTCTAAATCATTCATTCCTTGTAAGAGACCGTACATGCAATTTTCCAACCCAAAAATATCCCACGAGTTTAGTTATCATAGTAAAAAGTTTACTTTGTCATCAAAGTTTTTATACTTGATTGTGATCCATTAATTGACGGAAGAGATAGAGGACCAAAAGAGGACTCCAATCATAAAATTGGCTATAGAAATCATTTTTTATAATTTTGAAAATACATGAAAACGTCATAATATTTTATATTTTTTTCAATAATGTCACGCTATTCAATTTTTTTCGAATTGGTACACAAACTTTGACATTAATTTTTCAATATGAGGTCAATATAATTAGACCAACTTTCCACCATTGAAATGTTTAGGTGAACATATGGCGTTATCACATCCACATAAATAACATCATTTTTTCCATGAGGACGTGCCAATTAAATAGAAACTAAAAAGCTTATCATAATTTAAAAAAATTGAAACGTTACTTTACCTCAAATTTTGTAGCGAATTAGTTGATAAATTGGAACAAAAATAATGGGCGCACACACAGGCCACACACTAGAGTAGCAGTAGCAGCATATGCATGCATGTGCATGCATGTGGCAAGTACAATCTAGTGAAAGAACAAAAAGTGTTAGCTAGTGAAAACATGAATAGATACCCTTTCCTTAAATTGACAAAGTGTCACTCCCTATATAGATATGGAATAGATGGAATCCATAGCGTATCACAAAAATATACCTATTTAATTAGAGTAATTGCTTTTGTAGCTTTTTTGTATGAAAATTTGGGTGCATCACCCAATTTACTACAATATAATGGAAGCTATTGCGAAAGCTACTTGTTTGAATCTATTCTTAGCAAAAGATGCCAACAAGATAAAGTTTGGTTGATTGTGGTTATTTTCAACTTGGGTGATCATTTTGCTGCCACATACTATTTTCTCCTAATTTCCCACAACATATGTCCTCATTATTCTTTTATTTGATGTTAAGGCCCTATTTGCTAGCCTTTACTTTGATGAGTTGATCCAATCAATCAACAATATAATGGTAAATTTTTTAGGCCAAATTGTTTTTAGTAATGAGATTTTATCAATATTAATCTTTTAGGATTATTTTAAATTTAAACCCAACTTTTAAAACTTAGCAGTAGAATCACCCTTAATATTTGTAATTTAAACTCATCCAAAATTTGTATCATATTCAGTTGAGACGTAGATATTATCCGATGTTGAAACTCAATTCACTGAGAACGTTTAGAGTCTATCATTCTGGATTGCCCCTCATGTTTTCATTTACATTGTTGGATATCTGACGATTGAGTAATTAAGTGGAAGTTAGTACAACAAAGTTAATACCTTATGACGGTACGAGTTTTAATCTCGGGATATTTAACGATAAAATTAACAATACTAGATGGCAATCCAAAATAATGTTCCTCAAAAACCCTCAATCAATTTTAAATTTTAACGTCGGATGAACTTTAAAATCTCAACTTCAATCTCACATAAAAAATCAGATAGGTTTAAATTACAATAAATGTTTAAGTTGATTTTATTGCTAAATTTCGAATACGGTGTAATAGTGAAATGATAATAGACAATTGATATACATCGCATTTGAATATATATGACTAAATATAAATTTCCTCGTGGATAAGGCTAGTTTAAGTGGCAAAATTGAGGTATCGTAAGATTCTCCTTAACAAGAGGTCTTGGATGAAATGTAGTATATTTCTCACTTAATAACTTAATGTAATAGTGTAATATATATATCTTATGCAATTCATACTATTAAAAAGAAGCAGGTGCTTTAAATTCATAAGAGAGGCTTCTACAATTTCTTATCTACATATATATGATATATAGAAGACAAAACTAATATTTAGTTGTGTACATAAAATTGATGTCTTGATATATCCTGGAATATTCGTGTAGATATTTCCAATTCGTACAAACACACACACACAAACATTTTGAGTCTATTATTTTGATTCTTAAAACACATCTGGATTGAGATCCGAAGTTCTTTATGGAATCTCAAAACAGACAAAGTATCCTGGTTTAGTAAAAGCAATTTATATAATCCCAATTCAAATTTTTAGTTACATCAGGATTTTTGTTCACATTATGACTATATATATGTTAAGATTAATGTGATATGGCTCTACAACATGATTACATCCACTTTTAAATTAATAGTAATGATGATTTCGTTGTGAAATATGATAAGTATGTTGTTAAAAATGATAAATCCATAAATAATAAAATATTGGCCTTTACAAAATTCAAAATTAGAACACAAACTCAGTCAGCAAAATAATAAATCTATCATAAATTTTCACGATGCAAGAACTGAAAATAATTCCTAGTTTAATTTCATATTGCATTTTATTTGATCCAATTCTTATACTATATACCGTATACGAGTACACTATGGATGCAAAAGTTTAACCAAACATACAATTAGGTGCAAATGAGCGAGCCCATGAATCTGAATAAGGAATTTCTCATACTATACTACTGCAAATAACTATATAAAGTTCTTGCAATGTTATATCCAGAAGATATCCAGATATACTTGTTATCTACTTATTTTTATAATTGTAATAAAAATTTAAATATTCATATAGGTTATAAATAAAAACAAGTTTGAAGTCTAGTATCAATCTTTTGGTCAAATTACTTGGAACGCACTCACAAGTAATAGTTGGGGAATCTATAATTTAAAGAATAATAATGCCCATCAGCTTACAAAACTCCAAAAAAACTAAACAAAAAATATATTGATGCAATTTCAGTATTCAAAATATTAAATTTGATAGTACACAGTGTAATTCAATCATGAAAAAACCAGCCTCTTGACAAGAAAAGAGTAATCATAACGACTTTAATATGTAAATATGTAATAGCCTAGCCCATATTCAAATTTGTAAAAATACATAAAGTAACAAAGTGAAGTTTGAAATTTGGAACAAAATCTCTTTAAAAATCCCATCTTGCTTGGAAATGGAAAATATATAACTCATTGTCCAAGCAATAATACCGACATATATAATGAGATTTTTTTTTTTTTTTTTTGTGTTTTCAAATATGATTTGTTTTTGGAGGCACATGAATGGTGATCGTGGCGGACCCTCAATCATCCCCTACTTAATTTTGTTTTAACCTTCAAATTTGAATTATTTTTTACAGCACTTTCGTTTTATAAATCAAGCCTTGTGATACCTATATTTAAAGTAGGAGTAAATATACTCTCGATCCTTATATTTTATTTTTAATTTAAAAAAATATCAAAATGAGTCTGGCCTTTTATTTTATTTTTTTCAATATTTGAAATGTGATATGACACATCAACACCTACGTGTAGATTTCCCAAAACTTACAAAATATGCCTAGAAAATATTGTTTCACCTTTGTAATATTTGGGTGAAGCAACACGTAGACCTTCGGTGTGCCATGCCATGGTTCTGGCGTCGGAAAGTAAACTTGATCCAATGATATAGTTTTATAATATTAGGGTATGACACGAAACGTGAAACATAGAAATAAACTTAGCAGGATATACTACTTAACAATATTTAAATTATATTAAAATGCAAGTATCAATATCATGTTTACGGGATCTTTATTTGTAAGAGTCTTGTTCCACGAGTATGGGAGTGCAAACACGAAAAACTAGTGACAAAAATCCCATCTCATCTTCTACAAGACTACAACCCCAACAGCGCCCGCCTCGCATTGGGAAATGGACAACCTCCAACAATCTTAAATCTATACACCAATAGAACCTCAATGAATTACGGTAAAAAAATTGTAAAAAATTCTGCAAATTAATATCATCGGGATAATGAAATTTATTATTTTAGAAAAGTGTTAATAAATCGAAGATTAATAATTATGAAGTAAAAGAGATATTTATAATATTTAGAGATTTTAAAATTAGTTACATAGAAATTCAACGAACTTGATTTATATTAGATAGAAAAATGCACGAATATTAAATACTAGGAACCTGAATCTAGCTATTCAACGTATTATAACTAGATACATTCTTTATCTTGCATATTGATAAAGAAACTACTATTTAATTTTTTTAACAAATTATATCCAAATACTAATTGTCATTCAATTGTGTTCCTCATTTTTGTAAAATTGAATGACCATGATACGAATGTCAATTCCTCATTTCTTATTTTTCATTTTCATTTCAACGAGGAATAATATTATCATGAGTTATTGATATGATAATATTATCCCTTATTATAATAAAAAGTAGAAAAAAAATGGTGATTTTTTTTTATAGATAGGGAGAATATATAAAGGGTTAGATTTATTTCTCTCATTTTTCATGATAAATTTATAAGCAAAGGAAGGGAACAACACTTATAGAGCTTCAAATACATATGAATAAACCAAGTGTAAAGGTCCAATTAATGTTTCAATAAATATCCAGATGTTTTTTTATGTATCATTTTTCTGATGACGAATTTTCCATATTGCAATGTAAATTAGTATAACATTGATCTGTCTGATCCAAGTCTCTTAGGGCATCAACAATAGATGTATTCTATGGAGCACAACACAACTATAATATATGAGTCTCACAATTACTTTTACACACAAAAACACTATTTACTCCTACATCCACATTTGTGAAACACTATTTATCCCTTGTTCATTGATTTTATTTGTTTGTTCATTAATTTTATATGCTTGTTCATCATTTTCATTTATCACGAAAAATCCAATTTTTACTGGATACCTACCTATGTGTGTATATCACAAATAAATAAAATTATATAACTCTAAAAAGATTAAGAAGCAAAAGATACTTATGTTATCTCAAAATAAATAAATTTCAATATATAGAAGTAATATGTCACTCACTTTTTTTAAGAAACTTAGAACTCTTGCGTATAGTTCATGTTAACACTGGTCTTTTATATATATATCTTTTTATTATAATACCTTAAAAATGATTACATATCATTCATTTACAAAGAACATAAAAAAAAATCTCTAGAGATGCACACATTGAAATGATCTTTTTTTCTTCTTCTTCTTCACTCCAAAACCCTAATCTGTGAACGTCTAGTAGCTGTCGGATGAGAGCTCTCATTTGCGCTAATAAATGTGGAGATAATCTTCATTACCTACTAAATTGTGTATCTCTGTATTGCTTACCTGCTTTCATAGCCATTGACGATGAAAACGAAAGGACCAGAGAGCTTTCAGCATGCGTCTGAAGAATATGATTCTATGAAGGCAAAATAGTTAAACTGCTTTACTTTTGGTTTGTGTAATAATTTATTTTCCTTCAGCTTGTATAAATCCAATGATGTTGAGTGGTTACCATTTTGATACTGGAATTTTATTTTCTTTCAGATAAATATCAAATTTTATATTCTCTCGCACTTGTGATTTTCGGATCCCAAAGATGATATGTCACAATTGTGACGTATACTCTCCTTGTAATTTATTTATTTAAAAAAAATAATTAAATCTGCCAATCCGTTTGTTAGAAAATCGTATGATCGACTTTGATGCTTCTATAATATGAGGTGGCTTTAAAACCTATATATGAGAAACGATTTATGAGCAAACTTGAGGAATAAAGGAATCTATGTAATGCGGATACACACGTGCGAGGGATGATGAGCCGTTAAACCTCCGTAGATCTAGACGCCACGTGTAGATGATGGGACCCACCTCTAACTGCCATGTGCTTCTCTCCCTCCTCTCCTCTCCTCTCCTCTCCTTCTCCCTCGTTGCCAAAATTCACACACTCACACACCAATGTGGATTTCACATGCCACATCCCCATCAACTCACCCTTTTCTGGCTCTCACACCCTCTCCCTCTCTCTCTACAATTACATATAGGAAGCAATGAAAACGAGAAACCAAAACGAAACCGAAAAGCCAACATCACCTCCTTGCATGTGAACTCCCTCCTTTTCCTTTAAAACACATCCATTTCCAACCTTATTCTCCAAACCAAAACTCTCTTTCCTCCTTCAGAATAGATGGCCGGAAACGAGTGGATAAACGGTTATTTGGAGGCGATATTGGACAGCGGCGCCTCCGCGATTGAGGAGCACAAGCCGGCCCCTGCGGTGAGCGTCAGCGACAAAGACAGTTTCAATCCAACCAAATACTTCGTGGAGGAGGTCGTCACCGGCGTCGACGAGAGCGACCTCCACCGCACATGGATCAAAGTCGTTGCCACCAGGAACACCAGAGAGCGGAGCTCTCGCCTCGAGAACATGTGCTGGCGCATTTGGCATCTCGCCCGCAAGAAGAAACAGGTATTTTGTAGATAGAGACATAGAATTTGTAGATAGAGACATAGAATTTCTTCTATTTCTGAGTGATTATTGTCGATTTCATCGGTTGCAGTTACCATTAATCGTGATTAGCAAATGAGAAGTTGATACTATCTGTGTGTGTGTTGTTTTACTGTTGTATATGCTTTCTCATGTGTTGTGAGTGTGTTTTCTTATGCTTTTGGGTATTTTTCAAATGAATTAATCGATTCTGGCTTTTAGTGTGATTTTTGGGGGTCAGGGGTGGGGAAGGGAAGAACTTTTTGTAGAGAATTTTTGTTATACATCTTTTTCAAATATTTTCTGATTGCCTTTTGGCCCCTCTCTTTGTTTAATAAACAACATTAGTATATGTTAACACTTCTGCAAAAAGTGTTTTTTGTCAAATACTGTTTGTTCTCTTGCAACTTTTTCTGCTTCCTCAGAATTTTCTTCTATGATGGTCACAGAGTGTCCATTCCAAAGTCTCTTTTTATTTTACTTAAAACAGTAATAGAAAAGAACTGAGTTTCATAAGTCAATTGAGTTGGTTGCTAATTGTAACTGCACAACTAATCCTACAAATCTCATGTAGGCTTACTTTTATTCAGGTGTGTCTTTGTTAAACGTATGAATCATGGAATAGTTTGATGATCATTTGATCTATCTAGATAAGCCTTGCTACTGTACTTCAATGTTTTGATGTATTACATTAAAACTGATAAAGCTACTGTTGAAGAGTTTGTGATCTGAAATCCTCTTCTGGCCTGCATTTTGTGTCGCTACTCTGTTTAGTAATTAATTGCAATTGCATGGTGTCCGGAGACACGGTCGTGGCTTTGACATATGTGTTTGGTTTGGTAGTTGGAATGGGAGGATGTGCAACGGGTAGCGCACAGGAAGTGGGAAAGAGAACAAGGTCGCAAGGATGTAACGGATGACATGTCCGAAGATCTGTCTGAAGGCGAGAAAGCAGACATTATAGAACCAGTTAAACCGGACAGCCCCAGGCAACACTTGGATCGGAACTTCTCAATCGTGGAAGTATGGTCCGAAAGTAACAAGGAGAACAAGCTTTATATTGTTCTCATAAGGTGCGGCTATATTGTTCTTGAATAAGTCATTAATTGAGCATTTTTGCTAACAGATTCAATATGCTCATTTTGTCGCTTGGTGTATAATGTAGTTTGATTCTGCATTATAGTATCTGACTAATTTCTTGTCTTGGTTAGTCTACATGGACTCATCCGTGGTGAAAATATGGAACTTGGTCGGGACTCTGATACTGGTGGTCAGGTAGTAATAGTATACATACTATATGTAACCAATAATTTTTTCTTCAAGTGGTTTACTCTAACTAGTTTTTGTTCAAATGATAGATAAAATATGTTGTAGAACTTGCTCGAGCACTCGCTAAGATGCCCGGTGTGTATAGAGTAGATCTCTTCACCAGGCAAGTTTTGTCTTCGGAGGTAGATTGGAGTTACAGTGAGCCCACGGAAATGCTATGTACCGGTCCTGAGGATGCCAGTCTCGGAGAAAGCAGTGGGGCTTACATTGTGAGGATACCATTTGGGACCCGGGACAAGTATCTTAGAAAAGAGTTGTTATGGCCTCATGTTCCGGAGTTTGTTGACGGAGCACTCGCTCACATTCTCAATATGTCGAAGGCTTTGGGCGACCAAATTGGTGGAGGGCAGCCGATCTGGCCGTATGTGATCCACGGTCATTATGCGGATGCAGGTGATAGTGCTGCTCTCCTTTCAGGTGCCTTAAATGTTCCAATGGTTTTGACAGGGCACTCACTGGGTAGAAACAAGCTAGAACAGCTGCTTAAGCAAGGAAGGCAATCAAAAGAGGATATTAATTCCATGTACAGGATTATGAGGAGGATCGAAGCAGAAGAGCTTTCGTTAGATGCTGCGGAGCTGGTTATCACGAGTACTAAGCAGGAGATCGAGGAACAGTGGGGACTGTATGATGGTTTTGA
>JAYDZE010572835.1:0-11730 GCA_034509125.1 Monilaria moniliformis
TATAACAAATTATATGAAAAGCAAAACAATGTGACAAAATAATAATCTTCTCATAAATTTGGAAAATAAGGTTTTACCAATACAAAGCAGCTCAAAAGCTTGCTTTTTAGTATATACCCTAACACCCTAACCTAGCCCATTACATGTTCTACAAATAGGGGAGTGGAGAATTAAATTCATTAGGTCAGTTGCATGAGAAACACGCCTAAATGTGTTTTCTCTCTGTTATCTCTCTATTTATTTTCTTCTCCACTTTAGCCTATAGGATTTGATAGAATGCAGTCCACATTATATTCAAACCCTGAATTTGGATAATAGGCTATAAGATTCGTGGTAAAATATTGGAGAAATTGTGAAAGTTGCAAGTAGGGCTGGTTAATCGGTCGGTTTGGTTAATAACTGAAACGACTTATCGGTTAACAGACTAAAATATGACACTAAACTAAGAACCATAATCGGTACCGATTTAGAATTAGTTATCTTACTAATCGATCGGTTAGTCGGTTACCGTTAAATAACTGAATTAAAAAAATTAAACTAATTTTATTTATTCCAAATATTTTTGGAATATTTCTAGACGGTAGACCATCCAATCTGAATGTGTAAATAGTGAGCCCAATTGTCCAAATTTATAACAACAACCTTCATTTCATTTTCCTTTTTACATTTGATTTGGGATGAATCCTACTTCTTCTTCTTTTATTTTTCCTACACTTTCACTCTCTACTCTCCTTCACTAAAGACCTATCTTTTCTCCCTTCGTCGAATTATCTCCATTGTCGATCAAGCAAAATTTTCCTCCTTTTTTTCTAAATCACAATTTAACCGAAAGAATAACAAAAAACTTACATTCTTTGAAGATCTCTTGGAAGATTCAGACACTGTGACTTCAAATTCTGATCAAGCAACGACGATTCTTGCCCCTCCAACGCGAGAGCAGCGTTTCCAGCAACGAAAACGAGCAGCAACTGCTTAGAAATGTTAACGACGGCGATGTCGGGATTGGATGTCGTTTTTTGCCAAAGACTGGGTTTTTATATTCATGACTAGAAATTGTTGTTGTTTTTGCTCTTTCGAAGTTTAGGAACTATGTGATATTGCTTATGTTCTTGAAATGATTGTTGACTGAAATAGAGTGTTGAATTATTGTTGGGAAGTTGGATGTTTTGAGTTCAATTGAGTGGACATGTGGGTGGGTGTCTATGTTGTTCGGCACAAGAAGTAGATAAAAAAGAAAAAGAATGAAGAAAAAAGAAGAAAGAAATGAGAAGAGATGAGAAGAAAGAGGAAAAAAAATCAGTGGCTGAGAGGGCGAAAAAAAGAAAGAAATGATAAAAAAGAAAAAAAGAAAAAAGAGGTATAAAAAAAACAGGGGCTGATGGGGCAAAAAATCAAATATAACGAAGAAGAAATAGGAAAAAATTGAAGAAAGAAAAAAGGGGGCGAAAAAGTAAGAAAGAAAAAAGAAGAAAGAGGGAAATAAAAATAACAGCGATGAGCCTGTCAGGGTTCGAACCTTGAACATCAAGGTTAGAAGCAAACATTCTATCCACTAAACTACCTGCACTCTTGATGCAAACAATTAACACTATAATATTTATCAATAGTTAGATCGGTTCCACGATTATAACCGATAACCGAAATTTTTCTAAATCATTAACCGGAACCAAATCGGAACCGAAAATTTCGGTTATCGGTTAACTGATAACCGACTAACCGAATAATCACCCATAGTTGCAAGCCATCATCTACAAACAGAAGATCTACAATTAATGGTAAGATTTGAACTCTTAGATATCATGATCTAGGATTTCAAATTGATTAATTATCTATCTTCTTTCTAGGCGGATTGTATTGAATTGCATGAATAATTAAATTCTGAACATTAACGTATGGGATCCCATGTTTCCGGGAGTCCTCATTGATCTCCCCCATCATTATGTTGACGATCATTCACTATGTAATTGACATGTGGTGCTTGACCTTCTAAGACATCATCAAATTGGAAATCGATGAAGTACATTAATATCATTGCACGAACCTGGAGTTCCAAATAATGCATGTCATATCCATAAGTTAAATGACACAACAATTTTCAAAATAACTGTTGGTTTTCCAATTCTCCCTGTATATTGTCCAACCCATGCATTTGGACAATAATTACATTCCCAATGCATGCAGTCTATACTGCCAATCATGCCCTAAAAATCACATTGGTCTGCAACATAGAGAAGTCTAGCTAAATCTTGTTCAGTGGGTCTTTTGAGATATGTGTCACCAAAGCAGAAATAACATCTCTACAAAATGTATTAGTGCTTCCCTCGTCACAGTTGAACTCATTTGTAAGTATTCATCAACGACATCGGATGACGTCCCATATGTCAACACCCGCATAGCTCCAGTACATTTTTCCAATGATGACAAACTTTGTCTGCCAATAGCATCACGACTCTCCTGAAAATACTCATCATTAGCAGTAATTGCTTCCGCTATCAGATGGAATACAGATTTGTGCATGCGAAATCGGCGTCAAAAGACCTCTGGACTGTACGTCGGGTTGGGACCAAAGTAGTCGTTGATCAAACACTCTGCACCAATCTCGCGTTGCCTGTCACAATACATTTTTCTAATTGTAGGAGTTGGAGCCCCTACAAGCAAATTAGGATTGTTTAGGATCATATTCTCAATGACTGTATCAATTTGACGATTTTGTTGAAAAACTCGATCTTCCCATTCATCAAGTGTGATGGTATTAGAATCATCAGAACTTGAGTCTGATAAAAGTGAAGAGTTTTCGTTGAATGGCATATTTCAAAGGGAATGAGTAAACTATGTGGAGAAAAACATATTGTTGATATAGATAATGAGAATTTTGTGTTATCTTCAAAAGTGTTACACAAGAATTTTATAAACCAAACATGCCTACTAGGAATCCAGTGCATATCCAAATGAGTGATGGACATAAGCACGTGACTCCAAAACTTTTGTCATAAATGAGTGGTAGAAATATGCATGTGATTCCAAATGCTTTTGCTATAAATGAGTGAGACATATGCATGTGACTCCAAAAGCTTTTGCAGTAAATGAGTGTTAGACATATGCATGTACCTTTAATTTTTGTAGTAAATGAGTGATTGACATATGCATGTTAATCCAAATGGTCTTGCAGTAAATGAGTGATAAACATATGCATGTGACTCTAAATGCTTTTGCAGTAAATGAGTGATAGACATATACATGTGACTCCAAATAAGTGGTAGGGATCCAATGCTTGCTAAAATCACACTAAACTTATATTACACGAACTGATATTACATAACTAAAATCACACCAAACTTATATTACATAAACTAAAATCGCAAACTAATATTATATAACTAAAAGCACACCAAACTAATATTACATAAACTAAAAAATCACACAATTAAAATCACACCAAACTAACTGAAGATAAGTGATCTTTCGCCAACAACTGAATCAACATTTTTTTCTTTCATCTTCATAGAGTTTCTTTGCATCTTTTCATGCTCTAACTCTAGTCGGGTCTTTACTAGCTCATTCTCACTATCTTTGGCTAACCTTAGTGCACGAATTTCTACAGTAACTTGTTCATTAGCAAAATCAGATTGTGTTGCCTTACCTTTTCATTTTCTTTCTGCCTTGTCTCTACATATACGCTGAGAACTAGTTGAATATCCAGATATCAGAGTTTCTGAATTTGAAGGGATATAAAACTCTCCAGATTCAAAAGTCCATGGTCTTTTTAAGCTGCCACCACTCTGTTGATCATTAACATCTTCATTGTCAGGGAGAACATGTGTTGTATCATGAAGACTCCACTTGGGATGCTTACTCATAATTTCATTAATTAATTTCAAATCTTGAAATTTGCTACCGCCTGCCTTGTAGATACTATGAACTTCATTCTCAACATATTGGTTGATCATTCCACTCCTCTTTCACGTGTTTGCTTCCCTGCAAGCAGCCACCCATTTGTAGCATTTTCATTAAGTCATTTTCATCAACACTTCATAAATTTGATGTTTCTTTTATAAATCTCAGCTAAATTGGATGTTTGACTTTCGTGACACAATTTATGCACACGTGTCGCCCATAGCGATTCTCCCTTGATTTTTACCACGAAACTATCTTCACTGGCATAGATCCAAGAAGACATAAGCGTTACATGATCTTGCATACCCCAACTTATTTTTTGAGCTCTTTTGATTTTTGTACGGGTATTGAACATCTCCGAACATATTGCGGGTGATATTTTCTGATGTGAGAATTTCCTGAGATGTAGGAATTTAACTTAGATTTGAAGAAAATTTGGTACTTTGCAAATATCCAGGATTAGAGAAAAATTGAGGTTTCTGATAAGATTGGAAATTAGGATATTCCGATTAATGTGGATAATTTTGAAAATTTTGAAATCAATTTTGGATAATGTGGATAATTTTGGAAATTTAGGTAATTTTCGTTTTTAAGCAATTTAGATCATTTTCGTTATTTAATTAATATAATTTTATAAAAATTAATTAAAATAATTTTTGTTTTTTTATTAAGTAATTTTTGTTATTTATAAATATCACAATATAAATAAATAACATATGATGAAATGAAAAAAATGAAGTTTTTGGCTAATTTAGAACTAAATTATTGGTGTTGTAACATAAAAATAAAATGTTACAGTGAATGTCCTAATTTAGTTTTGGAGTTGGAATTATTCCAAAAAAGTTCTATAAATGTAGTTGGGAGAACAGTCGGACTAGCAAGCTCTGGTCGCGAAGAATGCTACAATATTCATATTTTCCACTCCTAGTCTAAAATTTAAAATCAAATTTTACCGAATTCTGCAATTATATACTTAAATTCCCAAATTTCAAAATTTCTGACGATGAAATTTATTTATTTTAAATACCTGCAGCCGTTATATCCATAGCACAGTGCAAAAAGAAAATGTAGTACTATGATGAACAGAACTCAATTGAATTACAAATTCAGATTATGAACTGCATCTACGCACTCTTTCGAATCTCAATCAAATGACCAGAAAATCAAATTCATTTACCGCATAAAATTAGTCGATCGAATTTTTCTGCAGCCGTGCTAAACAATGGAGATCTTCGCGCCGGCCTCCTCGAGCTGCTTCTTCGCCTCCTCCGCCTCCTCCTTCGTCACCCCCTCCTTGAATTTCTTCGGCAATCCTTCGATCAATTCCTTCGCCTCCTTGAGCGCCAGGCTCGTCAGAGCCCTAACCACTTTAATCGTCGCGATCCTCGAGCTACTCGGCACGTCATCGATCACCAAGTCGAATTCCGTCTTCTCCTCCACGACGGTGGGGGCGTCTCCCGCCGCCGGCGCAGCGACCGCGGCCGCGGCGGGGGCAAACGACGCGGCGGAGACGCCGAGCTTGTCCTGGAGGTACTCGACGAGCTTCTGAGCGTCGGCGAGGGTAAGGTTCGAGATCTGGTCGCCAATATCGACGACTTTCTCCGGAGCGTCGACGGCGGCGAGGGGGCGGACGGCGGGGGCGCGGCAGCGGAGGTGCGTGGGGGTAGTTTTGAAGGGGAATTCGATAGAGTGGCGGGGGAATGTGGGTGAGGGATGAGCGGTGGCGGGTGTGGGACAAGAAGGGGTGCGGAGGGTTACAGAGGACAGCGCTGAAGCCATTGCTGAATTGTAGAGAGAGAGAGAGAGAGGAGCTGGAGCTGGAGCTGGAGCAGGAGTGAGGAAGATATAGGATAAGGGTTGGAGGATGAGAATGCTAACTTGAGACTGTTTTTCAAAAAGTAACAATTAAAAAAGGAACCAATTTGGGCTTGAATGTGGTTTGTGGGCTGAGATCTTTTAATGATTAGGCCCAAAATCAAACAAAATAAAATAGAAAAATTAAAGGCTCATTAAGCTAGCAAGGATTCTGCCATTAGGTTAGTATATCGGGTTAACTGGTGATCCCAATCCGTCGAATACCAATTGCATAACAAATTAAATATTGTAACTGGGTTTAATAAAAATGAAATACTACGTGAACAATGCTCTCGTTTAGTTCATATTAGCATTGTTTTTTTTTTTGTCCATTTGGTTTGATGCAATACTTTAATAATTATTATAGACGTCATTAATTTGAAAAATTACATAAAAATAAAAACTTGATTTTTTCTTTTTATTCCTTTATCCGAACTTATAGAGAAAATGAACAAATTGAAATTCGATTTTTATATAATTTGCAAAATTCATGACATCAATAATACTTTTAAAGATATTATTACAATCAAATTAAATATATAAAAAAAATCTAATGCTAATGTGGACTAAACGGTACTCACGAATGGTGCTCACAATATGATAACCATATCTTTGAGTTTACTAATGTAAAAAATTTAGATTTCTTAATGATGAATATATGTTTTAGAACTTCTTTTGGAAGCCAATGCAAATTTGGACTGGGGGTTAGGATAGTACAAGTCTCACACCCTTACAAAAAAAATTAATACCATCGGACTACAAGGCTTGTAGTATGGTTGATTGTGATTAATAAGTTTTACATTACAAATAAGGAAATACAAAAATCAATTAGCCGTCAAAAGATAAAATTGTGTTTTGATCATATCATCTTTTATTTATTTAACTAATTAACTTATCACATCTATTAAAGTTCTAACTATATAAAATTTTGAAACAAACTTGTTATTCCACATTATGCCATAGAATTGGACCATCCAGTCGAACTAGCAACTCGATGACTACCCAAAGTCAGTCAACGGCCCAAACCATCCAATTTTCCAAACATTCAAAAAATATAAAAAAAAATTGAGGAAAAAAGGGGGGAGAATCGAACTCGGAACTTGAGAGAACCAGACATCTTGAAACTATTTTGTAATATTGTTTTGATAATATTAGATAACAAATTTTGCATTTAGCCAGTAAGCAAAAGCAGCCACCAATATAGCAAGAATAAGTCCAGCACACGCAGTCAACACATACGATGGTTTCTTTATGACCGCAAGAGCACGACGAGTAAGAGTTGTGGGTTCCTCTCTAAACGACAAGGCAAATTCCAAACCTTGCTTCCCAAGCTCGGGTAAATCTTCAACAATAGGTTTGAGCTTTGTCACCTCAGCAATGGCGTCGCACTGCTCTTTACTTCCACCCTCAAGGAAAGAACCAACGAGGCGACCCTTGTCTACCCAGTATGCCCCAAATGTGGTACCAGAGAAGTCTCCGAAATGGACAACCTCGCCTGCATTATCCCCGTAGAACTGCCAAGACAGTGTGAAGACTCTGGAGTAGAAAAAAGGCAGGTAGTCAAGCTGGCCAGTGTTGTGAGGTTCCATGATTCCAGCAACTGCGTGCCTTGCTGACTTCCGTGCAGCATCCACATGCTCGAGCCTGCGTGTATCTCGAAAGTGTTTGACTGGAAGTGCTGCGACATCTCCAATCGCGTAGACTGCGCTAGTACTGGTCTGCATATTTCCGTCTACCTTGATTCCACCCTTATCCATCGTTAGTTGGCCTTCGAACAGATTTGTATTTGGACGAGCGCCAATGCCGACCAAAACCATGTCTGTTGGAACCTTGCTGCCATCCCTAAGATTAACGGCAGTGACCTGTAACAAGAATTGGTGCACAGATTGGTTACTTTCATGTTTTGGATCATAATATCAGACATTTTGCAGTCTCAGTTGGTAGTGTCGATCCTATGAGAAATTAGGGAAGTACCTAAGGCAGTCAAAGAGATTAAAACTCACCTGTCCATTAAGATTAATATCAAATGATGCAGCTGCAGTCCCTTTGAGAAACTTCACTCCTTTAGACTGGTAAAAAACTTCGTAGTATCTAGCAATCTTTGGGGTAAATAATCGGGATACTGTAGAAACAAAATGAGCAAATTAGAACACCACAAACAAGTTCTCTGCCTTGAGGGTGAGTCCAAGAAGCAGAGACAGGCAGGTGCATGAATAACACCACAACTAAAGTGATGATATGATAAGCCATAGTATATCACAATATGCTGCATAACGGAAAAATGATTGTAAAGCTTCTTTCAAATATAGAAGTATAAGAAAATTACTTACAGAGACTGACTTCTGGAAAAACCATGGTCACATTCAATTTGTTCATCACCAAAGCTGCTGCACATTCCATTCCTATATAACCGCCACCTATGACAATAGCATTCCTACCAGCACAAGATTGTATAACATTTACAAGTCTGTCAGCATCAGTCAAATCTCGTAAGTAACACACATTAGCGCTGTATGATCCATTTACACCGAACTCTTCAAGCTTCATGGCCTGCAAATGATGTTTCACACTTTCACATAAGTCCATACAAATCGGACTTGGGTGTAGAAGTTGAATGTATGTCTTAAGTTTAATTAATTTAAAAGTAAATGAGGTCCAATATTTCAATGATACATTTCACGAATATTCTTGAACCACCTCAGAGGCAACTTAACTAGGGAAAGACTAAAGAGCATATTACATGCTAAGGAAAAATATAACACACATCAATTATCGGTGTTCAACTGAAATAAGGTTCTTGAATAAGTAAAACAAAATAAAGAAAGTTTTTCATATTGTTTTGGTTTGGAGAATAAAGTCAACTCCCACAAGTATATGTATAGAGAAAGCAAGATCAAGTGCTTGACAAGAATCAGAATAGCAGAATATGGGGAAAATAATGAACTCAATACCCGGGAACCAGTTGCGACTATGAGATATTTGTAGCTTATGGTTTCTCCTTTTGCAGTTAGCAATGTCTTCTGCTTGACATCAGCAGATTGAACTCTTGTTCCAAGAATCAATTCAATACCTGACGTACAGTTGAGAGAGTAAATAGTATTGAATCCTTGCTACAATCATATATCAGAAATTTATGAAACTCGAGCACACAAAAAATTTAGTAATTTTTAGAAATAGTATCTGTATTTGTTACAATAATTTCTTGAAGGATGTTATTGTAACAGCCTATCTCATACTAATCTAGGAAATACATGTCTTGTGGAAGGAGAATACATACTTCACTCATCAATCTGAGTAATTAGTTTAAACTAATAATTATTCTCATGTGGATACATGTTCTGCTTCAAATAAATAACATTGAGCAGTGCACGAGTCAGTAAAGCAGGGATCGAATTCCCCGTGAAGGACTTCAAAATTAACTTCACATATAATAATAAGCACACAAGCCGACCAGGTTCTAGGCCATATTCAAGAACTAAGGGTGGCAAACAAGCCACGCCACAAATCAATGCATTCCAAAACCACTGAAGAACCCATCATAAGTTTATATACATAGTCATATATCCAGTAGAAACTCTTTTTATGCTTATTTCTTCGCGAAGTCTTGAATGAATTACATTGATTTATGAACAGATCTGATCTATGGATTTGAGATCCAAGAATTTGACTAGAAACTAAGTTAAAAAAACATGTCAGACTGCAGAAATAACTTTTTAAGTGCCTTATCTAACCAAAGGTTGCACCATAATAACCAGCATACTAGCATGGAATTACCATGATCCTGGTACCATTGTGGAGTCAGCCTCTCACCATTGGTACCGACACAGCAGTGAAATGAAGGAAGGCGTGCTGGAGCTGCATATAAACAACGCATAGAGATTAGAGAGAACCAATCAAAACAAAAGGTCCTCAATTTCACTCGTATAGAACCAATAAGAATCAAGAACATCTTCATGTGCATATAAGTCATACAGAAATAGAATGGCAATGGAACGCACATGTACGTCAATACACATCCTTTCTACAACGATCTTTTTATTCTTACATGAATAAGAATAGCGTATTCCATTCCAAGACTCGAGGGAGAATAGCATAGTTCTATTCTGGAAGTATAATGGGTTTTCACAAAGCACGTGTAACAATTAACAATCAACTACAAACTTGGTACTGCAAAGGGCACAGTCTAAAAATCTAACAAAACCATTGGTTTTCAACAGGGTGGACATTATAGAGATGAAATCCCAATGATACAGCGGAGGCAATTTTTTGTGATCATATTTAACCTTCAGCTCCTTCACTAATTCCTACCTTACACTTAGATGGCTTCCATGTGCATGCACATAGGAAGTATGCGAAAATGGCTGACAAGGAAATCCTTAGGGAATTAATACCTTCTGGAAGTAAGTATCCTTTGCTTAATGCAGGTCTTTCATAGGGTGCAACCTGCAGAGAACGTTCCATAATTGACAGCATATCGAAGTACAATAAATAACCGAAAAAACATTATGTCATTAGCCAAACCTTCACGTTACTCATAATATGAGTAAATTAATTTTTAAAAAGCATGCTGAATCTTCTCAAACTGAGAAACTCAGAGAGATAAATCTTATAATTAAGTTCTAAGTACTAATAAGCTTAGGATGAAGTCATCACCGTGATTCAATGAGAAAATGAAAATTTGCACTTGCTCATATGACCGTAGTACGTTGACAATGCTACAGAGTCTCAAACAACATATAGATAAGCTCAACATCGAGCAATAACCTGAATGAACTGAACACCCTACCACCAAATGCAACCTTTTAATTTCATTCTATGTACCTTTGTGTAACCCACAGAACTATTTGTGTCGAAGAACATCACAATTACAAAATAATCATCCTAATTCCTAAGGAATGAGAGAAAACACAAAATTAGTCTCAAACACCTTGAAGTATAACTAATTCGTTTAATCAGATTCAAACTCTCCGAGTTCTAGCTAGTGCGCAATTAGAAATCGTACACAATCAACCATTCCTGCGGCATATCACAATTGAATTGAAATCTACAAACAAAATTCCAACCAGTAAACATACATGCATAGATATAGTGTATGCTGTGTGTAGAGAGAGAGAGAGAGAGAGAGAGAGAGGGGAATTACATGTTCCTCAGAGATTATGCAGAGCTGACCGTGAAGAACGTCTCTTCTGACAAATTCATCGGCGGCGTAGCCCGCCGCCACTCCGCCGCCGAGTATCACGTACACAAACGCTCTCTCCATCCGTTGGAGAACGCCATTGAGCCTCGCGATGTCGCTGTTATAGACGCAGTAGCGAGCAGAATATGTACTTGTCTTTCTCTTCCAGACAAAATTTCTTCCTTTCTTCTGAGTTAGGTCAGCAATCTTGATTCGTCCAACTCGCGATTCTTATCTTTTTTTCCTTTAATTTTCTAATTAATTAGAAGTTTTATTTTTTCGTTTTTTAGAGTAATTATGCATTTAGGGCATTACTAAGGGCATCAATAACGCGCGTGAGAAATCGCAGCGGCCGCGGTAGGGCGGGGATGGGGGTTGGGCCGCGCCGTAGCCGAGCTTTCAGCCGCTGGAGCGGCCGCAAATAGGCGGCGATAACGGTGGTCCGCCGCAATGTCGCGGCCATCTTTATTTTTATTTTTTTTAATAAATAAGTGTGATATGATTTTACAATGCAAATTTTGGAAAGAACAAAAGCATGCAATTCATATGTGAAAAAAATAAATGAAGAGTTGGGGGTGGGAGTGGATGCATGTGACGGTATGGGTGGTGATGGGATGGGGTGAGGTGGAGTGACAAATTTTGCCTATAAAATGAGGTAAAATGAGGATGGAAAACTCACTTTCCTACACACTTTTCTTCACACTTTCATCACTTTTCTTCTTCAATTTCGTTCCACTACTTTCATCTCATTGATCCAAATTATGTTGATTCGAGTTCTGATTCAGATGAAATGGATCAGATGATTG
>JAYDZE010572846.1:0-11730 GCA_034509125.1 Monilaria moniliformis
GAGAGATAAGTAAACTTGGAAGGATTGGATGAAATCAAGAAGGTGCGAGGATCATTGTTGAAATGACGACTACGGATTATTTTGAGCGAAATCATTGGAGCAATAAGAAGCAATCGGAGATTTTGAAGCGGAATAAAATTCAGGATTTTGGTCTTGCAGGAAGAGAGTGCTGGGGTTTTACAATATTTAGATTTAGATTTTTTTTATTTTGTTTGTTATTTTAAATAATCACAAAAATTTAAGAATTTCTTCTTGTTATTTTTCCTTTTTTTGGTGAGTGGGCACAAGTTTTTAGATTAATTATACTTTATATCCCAATTTTGGGATAATAATTCCTAAATACATCTTAATATTTATTTATTAAATTAAGAAAAAAACTTGAGTGAATATTTTTACTATTGATTATATATATAAAAAAATATATTCTTCTTGTACTTAAAAGTGTCTATTATTTTAAATAAAAGTGATACGAGTGTTTCAAATAAAATGTGGCACTCCTTATTATGATAATGAAAAGTGACCTGTAAAAATAATAATTGTTTTTAATAAAAGTGATTGAGTTACCAGATAAAAATTATTATTTATTTAAAGAAAAAAACGAATCAAGTCAAGCCAAATCTTGCCCGTGTTCAAGCAGGGCCACATTGGAGCGTACAAGAGTGCGTCTTTAGATCAAATAATCCTAAAGTATCCTCAGGGCATCCTTAACCTAGGTCTCATATTGTATCTTCGGCCGTTGGCTGTAAATTCGACTGACAGTGTCCTACCAATGCATACATGGTTGAAGATAGGTGAGTGTTTCAGGACACTCATGTCATTGTCCGACCCGACCACGCCAAATAATGCATGCCAGATCCATAAACGTTGGTAAGCAACTGCTTCTAGGATTATCGTGGAATGTGTACCCCCGTGTCCGCTGGTGTAGCCGTCTCTCCATGCGGACGGGCAATTCTTTAATTCCCGAGGCATACAGTCGATGTTGTTGAGCATACTGAGAAACTCGTGATGCCTCTCGTGCGTATTCATCAGTGATTGAGCGTCCTGCACATTAGACCTTCTCAAACGAGCATCGCGGAAGGTCTCAACGACCTTGTGACAAAATTGTTCGACACAATCTCGTCACGTTGATTATGAGACATGAATGTACTCATCGAACAGGTCCGGTCTGGTTCCGTACGCCAATTGTCGAATCACCGACGTGCACTTTTGTAGCGTTGATAGCCCGTCGTGTCCAACATCGTTATGGCGCTGCTGGAAATACTTGTCGCGTCCTGCCAACATGTTAGCAATACGCATGAACAATTATCTGCTCATGCGAAACCGTCGACGAAACACAGTTGGAACCCATCGTGGCTCGTCGGCAAAATAATCCGCAACAAGGCGTTGAATGACAATTTCATGCTCTCGGTGTTTCCTTTAAGTACGAGGCGGTGCAACAATTCTCATTTCTTGCCTCTTCTTGTGGGCCTTCAATGTTGCAATAATCATTATGTCATCCACCTCAAAATCGAAACTATAATCGTTTTCCTGGGTATCCATGAGACATTCGTTGGACCCCATATTCCAACTATGTGAATTGTTAGGATCCTAACCCCTTTCACAACAAAGCGCTATAAAATTGTTAAGAGCAATTTAGTCTATAGGAAAATTCGCAGAATTTGGATCCTTAATGAATGAAGAAGTGAGAATGAAGAAATGAATAAATATGTGAATGAAAGTGATGAAATATAGATATATTTATAGATGAAAATTTGATTAAAAAAACAAAAAAACAGTGAACCCCCACCCCATGCCCCTCCCCACCATTCCCACCTTTGACTTCCCTCGATTAATCCCATTTTCAATGTTAATTGTTTTTGAATTATTTAACAAAAATAAAAATAGTTAAAAATTGGGGGACGGTTGGCGACCGCCGCAGCAAGGCGTTTAGTCACGACCCCCACGGAATGCCCGACAGCGGCTAACCACCTCCCCCTTCCATCCCCACCGCTTAGCAGCCGCCGCACTCATGTGAGTTTTGCGCGGTGCCCGAGGATATATTTGGTTTCAAACCCCGGTTTGAACAAGAGATACACCACATTCCGTGAATAGCCGGGACATTGAGGAATACTAAGGATGCTCGTAGGTGCACATATGGCTTTAATATTATCACTATTGAGATACTTATCTCTCCACACTATTACCACCTTAAAATAGTTTTATATTGCATTTAGTTCTATTTATTTAAAAATTTGAAATATAATTTTAATTTTAGAAAAATAAAGTGGCATTAGAGTTTGTATAATAACTAGCTATAATTTCTTATCTATTCTAAAAGAAAAAGGAAATAATAGTGAATCTGGCCATATTCATCACTAAGATTTAAGGTTCCATCCTTTTAATGCTAACTTCTCTAATTAATATAGTCATACTATTGACAACAAATTAAACTTATGATAGTGGCTTAATTTATAGTAATATTTGAGGAGTTGATGTGTGTATATAGGGGGTTGAATATATGTTTATTGTAATTTTATTCTCTTCGATATTTTATTCGAAATCCTAATTCTCCTTTCCTATAGTACCAAACTACCAATTATCATTTAAGTGGTGAAACTATTTCTTTAAACGATAATATAACTTTTAATATCTTTATTGCTTTTCAACCACTCTCTCTATCCGTGATATATTGATATATTTTGATTGAGCGCGAATTTTAAGAAATATGAATAAAAGTGGGTGAAAAAAGTTAGATGAATATGAATTCCACTTTTATATGTTAGTTTTATAAGTAAATGTGAGCGGAATGAGTTAGTGGAATATAAGGTTCATTTACAAAAAAATAGCAAAAATGAAATATGACATTTTATTATGGATATCATTTTTATAAGACATTTTATCGCGGACGGATGGAGTACATCGAAATAAGTTAGTAAAATATGAGGTTCATTTACCAAAAAATAGTAAAGTGAAATATAACATTTTATTATGGACATTCACTTTTAGCAAAATAAGACATTTTATTACTGACGAAGGAAGTACAATTTTAAGCGTTAACAAAAAATAAATTAAGACCTGGTCACGTGCGACATTGTGATCACGTGAGCTACGTCACCTTGTCACCTGTGGTAAAGACGAAATTCATCTCCCGAAAGGCCCTAAAATTCCCAAATTTCCTGATTGTGGCGGGAAATCAAAGACAGCTCCTTTGAGAGGGAAAACCGCAGCGAAAGTAGTTTCCTTCCTCTTCGAGATTTTTTTCTGTCGACGGAAATTTTTTACTTTAATCAGAGGAAAAATGGCCGGAACCGCCACTCTTGGAATTCTAGAAGAGATTCGTTCCTTCGTCTCCGATAGGCTTCAAGTGGTAAACCTTCTGTTTCTCAATTTATTTATTAAACGCTTGTGCTCTTGTTTCTCAATTTATTGTTCCCTTAAAGAATATTCAGTTTCATTCGTCCGAGAATCATCACACAATAATCCCCCCCTTCCCCCCCCCCTTGTTCAGATTTCCTACAAATGGCTAAGTCGAAATTTTTTGGTTTCCTCCGATGCTGCAAAGAGGTATAGCAAGTTAATCATGACATAATTTTCTTCTGTTTTATTTTTTTTTTTTTTTTGGTTTTATGTGCTGACATTTTGATGGATTTTTGGGCTGTTAGATTGCTAGAGGAGTTCGTTGAAAAGCATGGAGATGGGTTAGTAGTGATTTACTCTTTAGCTGGCTGGCTGAAGAATAACCCTACAACCTACCATATAAGGCTTGCCCCCAGTCATATGCTTTCAGGTGATTCCACAATCCGGAGTGTTGTGCAAATCTGCAAGGCCTTAAAATAAAACCTATAAACGATCTCCATTTTACAATGTGCTACCTACTTTTGCCTCGAAAAACCTATGATTTCTATTTTTACTTAATTTCTCATTTAGTGTTGTTTTGAGGCATGCGTAGTTTGCATCTGAGTTTGGAGTTCCAAAAGATCACTTGTTTGTCACATACTTACTTTTTGCTTTCTATTTAATTGTTTGGTCCTTTTGAGCTGTTTTCCAGTTAATGAAAAGTTGTAGGTATAGACAGTAAGTTGAATAGTTCTTTTCAAGACATGTACTATTCAGACTCCCAGGTCAGTTTGATTTGTGGGTTTTATGGTCACTGTGGTGGTAACACTTAATCTGTATCTCTTATGTCAACTGGTTCTAAACCATGATATTGACATTTTC
The DNA here is from genome assembly GCA_034509125.1 of Monilaria moniliformis. NCBI lineage: Eukaryota > Viridiplantae > Streptophyta > Magnoliopsida > Caryophyllales > Aizoaceae > Monilaria > Monilaria moniliformis. The sequence goes on from JAYDZE010572846.1 coordinate 4,198, forward strand.
ATTTGAGTAGCCCAATGTATGGTTGCTTGAGTCATATGTATAGGCTAGCTTGAAGGCTTGGACACCTGATTAGGAATTGATTACGAAACAATGATCTTGGAATATGCAATTCTGGCCCTCAGGGTCCCCTTTGTAACTTGTACGTTATTCTTATGTTTATTGAAATTCCAAGGTTTCATTTGCCTTCTGAATACTATGGTTAGATCAATCAGTTTGGAAGAATGAAGCTGGGAGAAATAATACTGAATGCCACATTCATACTTTTGTCATGTATAGATGCGAAGCAAGAGTTCGATGGAAAATGTTCTGTTCAAGTTTACAGTATACAGGCCTGCCTCCCTAAGGATCCAGCAATGCTTTGGAATCACGAGTTCATTCAGGCTGAAGATCTTTTTAAGCAGCCATCAACTGTTGATAATTGTTTGCGAGATAACAGGTTCCAAACACCTCTAGTTCTCTACCATGAACAATTAAAACCTTTTCTACTTTAAAATAGGAATTCTGTTGTCTTAAATATTTACAAATGTATCCTCATCCATAATGAGTATGTTTTACAAACAGAAAATTTAATGTCGCTAAAACTTACTGACAGGTTTTGTGGAGTTTCAAATTTATTTGTTAAGAGAACAGTAGGAGGAACACCTTTGGACACTGGAAGCCTGCAGGTGAAATCGACAGGAGTCTCTGGTCTGTCGAGCAGTTCTTCTATTCCTCAAGCTACAGCCGTTCCACAGTCTATTCAGAAAAAAATTCAGAATGCTGGTTCAAATGTATGGGCTCAGTTCCCTAACATTGCAAAACCTGTGAAAACTGAAGTAAGTGTAAAGCCAGATCCAGCACAGGTATCAGAAAAAGAAAAAGTTCCTCGGTCGCTCCCTAACAACAAAAAGGGCCAAAATGATAAAAACTCTTCTGGAAGTGGAGGTTCATTAGCTAGCATGTGGGGTCGTGCATCAGCAACACCTAAACCTGATGCTTGCTTGGTTCAAGCTGACGAAGCCAGACAAGGCTCTTCTGGTTAGCTCCTTTTTCAAGATCCACTTGAACAGGGCAATATTATATTTTCGTTTTTTTTTTTGGATTACTAAACTAAAAAACAACCTGCAATACTTCTATCTGCTGATTATTTCCAGCCTTCCAAATTTTGTTGTTTTGCCTATACTCAAAAAGTAAAAAATCATTTTTTGCCTGGAAAATCAGTCAGTGCGGAAGCTCAAATCTGTGCTCGTGAATCAGCTGAACATGAAATTAGTGATGATGATAATGATGACAAAGCTTTCAGTGCAAGTAGAACCTCTAATGGTGAAGGCAGTAGAAAGAGAAGAGTTGTATTTAATTACTCAGATGAGGAAGATGAATATGACAATTCCATAAGTGTAGGGTCACCTGATCCTCCAAAGAAATCTACTCTATGCTCAAAAGAAAGTTTAAATATTTCTGCCTCAGAGTGCAATTTAAGTATCGAGAAGGAAAATAAGCCAGAGAAGGAAAATAAGCCAGAGATCACAGAAGAGAAAGAACGTAATGTAAAAGCTAAGCCAAAGGTCAAAGAAGACAAAGAAAGTGATGTAAAAGCTAAGCCAAAGGTCAAAGAAGAGAAAGAAAATGATAAAAAAGCTAACCAGCATTTGGGAGAAAAAGTTGCAACTGTTAGCGATGTCAAGAAGGCTGAATCTCCCACTTCAGAGAAGACTCCATGCAATGTTCTTGAAACAGATGCTAGTAAGAAAACTACCATAGGCAATAGTGTGCCTAAAAGAAGAAAAGTGGTAAAGACACGGATTGATGAGCGGGGAAGAGAAGGTATTTCCACAACTTTCACATTGAATTTTATTCCATTGAATGACCTCATTGCAATACTAATGCACAAGAACTATTTTTTTTTCTCCTGGCTTTTTTCTGATATCTATTCTGGTTACAGTCACTGAAGTTGTTTGGGAGGGTGAGGAGCAAGATACAAAATGTAATAATAATTCTTCAGCCAAAATTGCTGACAATAATACAGTGAGCAATGCAATTAACAGGTATGGCTGCTCACTTGCTTGTTCATTTTACCATGTCTTTAATTTCTTTAACCATTTTATACAATATGTATTAAAACTGTTGATTACAAGGGGTGTCGTTTATATATCCTATCACTCAGGTTTTCTGCCGATAACACTTTTAATTGTTTATCTAGCTTCAATATGCTAGAATGTAACATACAGTTTCTTTCTGTCCACATGATCTTTTATAATATTACACTTTTTCGTGAAATAGCTAAATTTTGACCCTCCAATTTTGCCAACCATCCCAAGAAAGTTAAAAGGCCCGAACCCACAAAACTCACATGCAGTTGCAGATGTGCCTGAAAAAAATAAGTGATCTTTTGTCTAGCTAGCTGTGCAGACTATCCAGATTACGTGCACAATAAGATGCAAGGAAAATAACGAACTTGATGGCCTTGGTTAGATATCCAATGTGCAAAATTAAGAAGCTAAAATACAAGTGTATATGTTCCTGTAAAGGAAAGATGAGCCATAAGCTGGCATTGATTTGTTTATTTTCTTGATTAATATGCTTGAAGGGGAACTTCTAATGCACTTTCAAGTCTTTTTGTCTGTTTCCTTGTCACTAATTGATTTGTCCATGGTGACTATGTTTTAGGCCACCGGTTGCTCGAAAGTCGCCAGCAGTGGGCAACGCTGCTCCAGCAAATCAAGCTGGGAAAGCTGGAAATAAAAAGGCAGCAAGTAAGGATCCTAAGCAAGGGAATCTCTTCTCATTTTTCAAGAAGGTTTGAGGAAATGAATCAAAGATTGTCAGAGTCTAGTAAAATGCGATTGATTTTGTAAAATCCTCTTAATCATGTAAGTACGAGTTCAGATCTCTTATAACTTTTACTATTTTGGTAGCGATATCATTGATAGTTTAGCTTGAGTACACGTAGAGACTAATTTGAAATTGATTAAGTTTTGCTTTATTAAATTACTGCTCTTTCCCACTTTATCGTTGCATTTCATCTACTTCCCCTTTTCATCGCTATTGTTATATTACAGCATGGTTTCTGCAAGGACTTGTATAGTGAAATAAGAAATATGTAATTGTCAGCAAAGTTGTCGTTGGATAACTTTAGAAACCAAACAACATGCTATCGATCTATTTCTCATGGAAAATCTGCAGAATCTTGTTCCAATGATTACAATCAGCTATTTCCGGGGTTGATGACGATGAAGACGACAACTGTATTCTGCTGTGCAGATGTGGGTGCCAAGTTCAAAATCAAACAAGGTGAGCTTTGCTTCTGTCATCAAGAATCTCGTATCAAGTTCTTGGGCTCGCTCAAAACATATGTAGGTAATTCATATCTTGCACCTGCAACAATGCGAGTTCAAATTAAGGTAATATCGAAATCACACACAGAAAAGATGTTATGTTTGTGTTACCTCTTTCGTCGAAACACACTGTCATATCAGGATTTTGTAGTATGATTCCGGCACTCTCCACGATCGCTTGAGCAAGCTTTGGATCAGCTTCGGCTGCTGCTCTGAGTGCATCCCAGATTTCTGTAACAATGATAAAGGGGTAAAAATAAATACAACCGGAAAAGCCGGAAAAGGGGGGAGACATCGAAAGAGAAGAGCGTAGGGTACCTTTTCTACCACCGTAGTGAGGTGCAGTATCCCAGAACTCTTCTCTCAGCTGAATCAGCTGACTCATGGTGATCGGCTGCGGATGCTTCCACGACCTCGGTTTCTTTATCTGTTTGACACTTCCTGTCGAGGGCAGCGCCGGCATCAACGTGGTGGAAACTATGACGTAGACTGTAATTAACAGAATATACAAAGGTTCGTGTCTCTCTTACCTTCTGCTTTCGTCTGTGAGGATCCGGCACATCCCATTCTTTGCAACGACGGAACAGTCTGCAGATGAAAACAGAGTATCTTTTCGCCTCGACTAATGTTGAAGACGAGGAGAGACGGCGTACCTGTTGTTACTGAGTTGGGTTGGCGATGATCCATCCACATCCAACGAGTTAGTATCTTTAAAGATTTGAACAACTCAACTGGGAAATACTGTCCACAAGAAGCAAATTTAAAACTATAAAGAGCATAGAAAAAAAAAAAGTTTTGAGCAGTTGGATGTCATCTTCTATTTCTCGTGATGACAGTTGCCAGTTTCGTGAGCTCAATTTGAGCTAACCTTTTCTCAATCTTGTGTAGGGGTGTGCATGGACCGAATCGGACCGGGAAAACCGATTGCCTCGATGATTTATTGTCGGCTTGGTTCTGTTTTAAAAATACCGGTCCGGCTTTTGGTCGGTTTGGTTCACATTCACTGAAAGGTGAATATATGCACATAAGATATATTTTATTTAGCAAGTAAAAATATGTTATTAAAAGTAAAAAACATAAAAAAAAAAAAATCTAAAGACCGGTTCATTTAAAAAAGCTATTAAAAGTTGAAAATATCATAATTAATTATTAAAAAATAAAATAATATAAATAAGGTTTATATTATTTTAAGTATATGGAGGGAAATGTTCAAATGATAACCTTTTTTTTTTTATCGCGAGAATATAAAATTTATTTTAGCTCCGGATTGAGACTATCTATGGTCGATACATCTCTATTTACTAAATGAATGCAGACTTGATAGAAATGATTCTTTGTTTACTAAATGAATGCAAATCTGAGTTTGAATCAATGTTTTAATAATCGGATCGGATCGGTCGGCTAAAAAACGTGATCATGAGATTTATTTTTAGTTTGTGTCTGATAGGTTTGATACCTTGACCAATTATAAAGTATGAAACACCTTATTCACAGCATTACAAATGCTTTTGCGAAATGTGAACTTTAGATATTCATATATATAAAACATTGATTTTTTTTAATTATCTATAATAGCTATTAATTTGTATTTGATATCTCACAATTTTTACTAAACACGTTATTTTTTTTAAATTTTTTGTTAATTTCATTAGTTAATACTTTTAACTATTGGGAAATAGTGCGTATTAAAATTATGCAGAAATCAATTATTATCTTTAGAAACGCACATAAAGCGCGATGCGTTTAACTGCAAACAATTGTATCAAAAGGTAATAACCCACAAACTCAAAATTGATCAAGTACTTCATGTCTGCGAGTAAAATTATTAAATTAAGAGGCTCTCCGATTTATGTATAAATAAATTAATTAATTCAAATATTTTTTATGTAATAAATATTTAATTACATTTTATCATACACTAAATTTTAATTATATTTATCATTCATTAAATTTTAATTTTTTTATAATATATATATTACAATATTTTGGTCCCAACAATGGTTAGACCGATCAGAATTCATTTACCGGTTCGATTTTTAAAATATTAATTTAAATCCTAAAATGGGTAAAATTATAATGGGTTCCAATCCTGGGTTCTTATGGGTCGGTTGATTTTTGACAACCAAATGAAATCAATCAGTTTTTTCAGTTCAATTTTTGATCGTTCGATCCGGTTCAAAAAATTCCAGATCAGTTCATTTTCGACTCGTTGCCTTTTGGTCAGTTGTTCGAACCGACTGATGCACACCCCTAATCTTGTGAAGACCATCCAATAAATGCATGTCTACATAAAGGCCAAACCTTGTGGCTCCAAAAGTCATCATACATACCAGGCTATTTTAGGGGCAAGAATTTCTGGCAACGACACCACATGAATTCTGGCATTCAACTTGTACATATTAGTTAACACTAAGGGAAAGCATCACCAACACGTGATTTACAAGATTTCTACCTGTCAAAGCAACTGAACATATCATTCTGCTTCAAAGCATTAACCCCTCTGTTATAAGAAATGCAGCAAAGCCAACAACACGTTGCTTTCATATCATGTTTGCTCAAGAAAAGGTAAGACAGATATGATCTAGAATGACATTTGGACTTAATCAAAACGATACGAATTACCGCCGTATTTCCCCCTGAAGTTGTAAGGATCGTACTTTGTGTTCTCGTACCCGGTGGGCTTGGCTTCAGTGGGCTTTGGCTCCATCACTGGCGGTGCTCCAAAACCTGCGTCTCCGCCTTTCTCTCTGTGGCGGTGTTTGCTTCTTTCCTTCTGGTTCTTGGACCTCACCTGTCCGTACTGAGGAGCCTCGCTTGATCCATAAAACTCGGCATATTCTTGTCTTCTTGAAGACCGGTGCTTGCTTGATAGAGATGGATCCTTCATGCTGGTTGATCTAAGTTTAGGAGGTTTTACTTCGGCTGGTCTCTCGCTGGGCATTGGGCCGTGAACCTGTCTGGTTTCAGAAAGAGGAGCCGGAGTCCTCTGTTTTAGAGCTGAGGCGGGTTCAGCTTCATCTTCGGGCATGACAAGAGAATCTTTCAGTGGAGTAAGGCCTCTTCTTGGAATATTGCTTAAGACACTCGAGGGAATGAATTGAGCAAGAATGCCACTTACAGCTTCCACCGCGACTTTTGCAAGGTCCAAGACGAGTTGTCCGAATGAGGGCCATCCAGCTTCTGGTTCTTCCTTGACAGTGACATCTACAGGAGTCGGTATCTCTTTGCTTCCTAGTGGCTCATCAAATTTAGGTTGGGGAAACCCTTTCTGCAGTTGTATTAGTAACACAATACATACCACTGTTACATTTTCGTGTAATGAAATTGGGCCTAAGATTAAGTGGAACTTAGAAAACATACCATCTTGGAGAAAAGTGAGGAGCCTAATCCTTGTTGAAGAAGGCATGAAACGTACCCAACTAGGATAGCACCGGCAACCATAAGAAGATCTGCGAGTAATGTCAAGCCTATCAAATAACTATAAGCTTAGCTTCTTGCATAGAAGAGCAAAAACATGCAACATTAAGCAGCAATCTATCATCTGTGAAGCCGTCACAGCCTGATATCAATTTCTTTTAACTAATGCTAGCTCATTCAGTCGTTCTTGGCCTGACAATCAAATTTGTTTGGGTTCTTTCAGGATGAGAACATTCACTATCATTAGTGACACACATGTTCTATCCTTTTAAGCTGTAATTGATGAACACGAGCACTCAAAAGATTGGAACTGCTACGCTGGCATCTAAGGCGTAGAAGGCAAAACCACTTCTCAAGCAATTGATAAGGCACGGGTGTGACCCACTGTGGCTGCTAACTATCATCACAACACTAACATCCCCAAAAAGGAAAAATAAATGGCTAGTTTATTGTAAATGACACTGTATTCCTGTGCGGAATGATGAACCCAATGATATAAGGTGCAATTATGTGACATTGAAAGCTTTGTCCAGAAAATAACACACGGAAAACATACAGTGTTCTCTTATCGCGGATACATACAAGTGAAAATGCAGAAGTGCCACCAACATGTGAATGTTAGCAGTATTTTGTTTAGGAGAACTTGAAGGACGACCCAACTCCTCTCTTCATAAGAGTGCCTTGCCTCCATATTGGAGGAAAACTATGTTAGACTCATCAAAATATAACAAACACTCTAGTAGTCTACCAATAATAATAGATACAAGCAACATGATGAGTTTCTCATTTGCATTTTGGAGGC
>JAYDZE010572857.1:0-30014 GCA_034509125.1 Monilaria moniliformis
TGGAGGTGATCAGCTACTGTTCCATTCGGTATGTACTCGTAAACAAGCAACAGCTCTCGACTTCGCTTGGATGTGCATCCAAACAGAGCCACAAGGTTTACATGTCTCACTTGAGTTAGGATCTCAACCTCATTCATGAACTGCTCCACACGCTTGAAATTGTTCTCGTACAACCGTTTCACAGCAACAACACGGCCATCAGAGAGCACCCCTGTATGGGAATCAAGTAGGTGAGCAGAGAGCTCTTACATTTTGATCAAGAATTAGCTAGGAATCGTTTCCTTACCATAATATACAGTACCAAAGCCACCTTCACCGAGTTCTTTAGATGGATCAAAGTTATCGGTAGCTTCTTCAAGTTCCGAGTAATTGAATACCTGCACCCCAAAGTATGTGCTTTCCCTACCAAGATCAGATTTTGAAGACGGATATGAAGGGATGCTTTTAGTGAATTTAGTTGAAGGAGGCGTAGACGGGTCCTTGCTCGAAAGAGGTGTCAACATATCCTTGCTCGCGGTTTGAGTAGATCCAGTAGCTAGGCGCTGAAGGCGCTGTTTTCTCTTCTGCCTGCAGTAGAAAATCAACCATCCCAAGCCAATACCAGCAAGAACTGCACCTCCTATGGGAAGACCTGGATGTGGACAGAAAGATGAAAACTTTAAAATCTCAACCTAATTTGTTTGCAGTAAAATAGTTAATCGAATTAGATATATTACATACCAATACTCATCCCCAGATCTGAGTTACCACCATTCGCTGCAGTAGCCATGAAATTATAAAGTGTTAGTTGCGGGATGAGATAAGAAGCAGGTGCCTTGCCTTGGCATTATTATAGAAATAAAGTTTTAAAACATACAGCCCATCCACTTCCCACAAGAAAGAGAAAACGATTGCTGCAGATTCAAAGAAAGCGACAATAATATAGAAAAACTAAAGCCAACTAAAGAGTCCAAATTATTAAAACTAACTAAATCATTGACAGACTGACAGCGCAGAAATTCACATAAAAATTAAAAACAGAAGCATGTTTAAATGCCAAAAGGTGCTAACTAGGAACGGAGACCTAGAAAAGTATGATCACTTCAACTACAAGTTCAAACACAGGAGAAATTCAGTATCAAACTAGTAAACGAATTCAAACAACAGATTCCATCCAAAGCATCAAACTCAAAAACTATGGCTCTGCTACTCATAACAGGAATCCCCAATACCTTGAGCACTCGGACTACCCTCTGGAGGTAGTGTCAAAGCAAAAGGACAAGGCCTATCGTCACAAACACAAACGAGTTGACTCAGTACTGAATCAAACCCGCATTGCCCACCCAATCTATAGCACTCAGAGCACAATCTCTCTTCAGGAACACTATAATTCACACTAAAACCCTGCATCAGCGCCTCCCCGAGGCTCAGCCGCGAATTCGCCAGCCGATCGCCGACCTCACTCAAAACCAGCAGGCTGATGCTCATATTACAATATATGATTCTCAAAATCGGATCACGCGGCACAGGCCCAACCAAGTAATACGCGTCGCTGAAATTGAAACCGCCAGAACTACAATTGAAGAGATTGTGCGGCCGTCTGGCCATGGAGGTAGCGTTGCAGCCGTAGAACAGAGTGAGCTCCTCGTTTGGCGGAGCGTCGGGGGAGAGAAGAGTGGATTTGAGGGTAGAATTCCGAAATTGGGAAGGGCAGGTGGTGTTGTAGAGATCGGAGCGGGAGAGGATGAGGCGCTTCTGCGCCTGATCGAGTAGTAGGACTCTGTAATTAAGCGAGTTGTGAGTTAACTCGGTGACATTGTTGCTCCGGCAGGTGAGCGCGAAGTCGGGGAGGCCGCAGTGGGAGGGGCGGGCGCCGCCGATGAAGGGGTAGGCGATGTTGAGGATAGCGCCGCATGAGAAGGTGCGGTGGCAGTTGGGGAAGGTGGTGGTGGTTCGGGAATTCGCCGCCGCGAGGAGGGCGGCGGCGAGCGTGATGAGGAGAGGGAAGAGAGTGAGCGGCATCGGTAGCGGAAGGGAAGGAAGGAGTGAAGAGGTTAGATGGCATTTTAGGTTGATTTTTGAAAAGGAAGGTCCAAAATTGACCAGCGTTGAACGGTATTCTTGCATCTACTGCAGCGGCCATGATTATGAGCCCCCGCCTTATTTGTTTCAGGAATCAACTTTATTCTTAATTGTGATTAACCTAATTCAAATGGGTACTTTAATATGTTCCTAATCTGGTATGTTATTGGTTGAGTTTTTAAATAATTAAATATTGATTTTAAAATAAGTTGTTGGATTACTCAATTTATTGTTCAAATAGTAATAAAAATGTTATAATTAGATTAACTCAAGGACAAAAGATTCTGTCTCAGAAGAAAAGTATAAAAGATCTAATACTAGAATATATTTCTTTATCCAAAATAGGTATATAACACTTTTTAAAACAAATTGTACATTCCAAATTGTTGAATAAGTAATTTTAAGAAACTCGTAAACTCAATAAATATCCTGTTCTGTTCTACTGATTGGTGATAGTTGATGACAAAATGAAGAGAGAGAGAGAGAGAGAGTAGATTAAGTGGAGGATTAGGTTATGTTTTTGAATAGATTATTGCAAAATGGTGAACGGGGAAGGGGGACACAGTATTTTTCCTTTTCGAATATACTTTATTTTGACAATTTGCGGAAAATATGTAGTATAATATATCAAATTCAAATGTGATTAGTTATGGTTATTGAAGTCACAATAATACATAAGAATACAATATAAGTAGCTTGACTGGCCAAACTTCCGCGAAGAGACCCACCTATTGACTTTTATAGCCCACAAACTTTGACAATATCATAGCATTTCCCAAAGTATTAATTCCTTGTAGAAAACCCAACAACTACACCATTAATTATCTTCTCCTACTTAAATGTTTCTAATACACTTAAATTTATAGAATATAATTCTTGGAAAAATACACTTAGATCATGAGCACTAGCATGCTTAAAGCACGCTCCAACATGCTCAACACCCTCAGCACGCTAATACGGGTTGCTGAGCATGTTTGCCAAACACGGCTCAACGTGCTTGAACACACCTGACACATAAAAACTGTCATCTAGTGTTTAAGGAATGTGGAGGAATGATAAATATGTTAATAATGAATGCTCAAGCAAATAGTGCTTTGAGGGATGAACTGAGATGTCCTTAAATGATACTCCCTCCGTCCATAAAAATAGTCTCATTTCTACTTTTTCTCTCTCCAATCACTTTTTTTCTCTATCTCTATTACTTTACCAATTGTACATTAAAACCCGTGCCGTCCACCAACGAGACTATTTTTGGCGGACGGAGGGAGTATCAAAGAAGTTAGGTAATGTATAGTTTGCCTACTCTGCACATGAACGTGAATTCAAAAGGTGCCATTCAAAGTAGCACTTTGTTGAGTTAGTATACGCAGAAAGAGAGGGAAAAAAAAGGCTTACAATACTAGTCTGGCAAATGAGTATATTGCGCGTGGTGTCAAGATTTGGTAAAAGGATGGCGGAGTTGAGATATAAAGACTACTCACATAAAAATCGAATTAGCAGAGAAAAAGAAAGAAATAATTCTTACCGTTTGGATTGGGGGCATTTGTGCAAGTTGATGGAAATGTACCATTAGCACAGTGGCAAGCAAATCCCGATCCATTGGAGCCGCAAGCTCCACCGGATCCCAAGCAGCTCAGGCAGTTCCGGTTATCCGCTGACCACTGGATCGAGAATCCAGTTTCAAGAGATGTCCGGAATAAATCGAGTGATGGAGTTAATTCCAACGAGGTGGCAGCAGATTGAGTTATCCGAACAGTAATTTCAGGGCCGGCGCATGTGATACTTGGTAGTCCAAGTGTCCTTGTGAAGAAGAAAGCTGGGTTGCCACTGCAATCGAACTGATTGGGCGCTGGAGTTGATATCTGAGCACCACTGCAACCATAGATCAGAGTGATATCCTGATCATTAGCGGGCTGATAAAAATTGTAAAAGGTCGTATTTACGCTTGTGTTAAAGAGTTGCTGAGCACAAAAGCCGCTCCATAGGTCGTTTCTGGCGACCCTGAGGGTCTGGGTCTGGTTGTCAATAGCAATGACGCGGTAAATTACTGATGAGGTGTTTATGAGGGGAACATCTTCTCGGCAGCTGATCTCGAAGCCCAGAGAGCCGCATGAAACTGGCCGGTCTCCACCGTAGAATGGATATGGTATATCCCCTAAGTCTCCACATCTAAATGGCTGCCTGCACGTTTCGTACTCATTCGGCTGGGGTACAACACAACTTGGGATTCCGAATACCACGAGGCTCAGGAGGATTAGGGGGAGAAATCCTCGATTCATTTTTGGTCGAGGGCGAGGATGATGGTTCTTCTGGTTAGGAGGGAGGGGAAATGGTTACGAGATCATTTTGAAGATGGGTGAATATGATTTTGTTTAATCAACGTGTCTTAAACGTGACATATGTATGGGATTGACAAAGTTTGCCACTTCGAGTCGTTTTTCCAATAAATGGAAGCTTCTGCGGGGCGGCGTGGGCGGACTTTAGTTTAATGAAAGGCGCTTTATTTAATGGGAATGCAGCAGTAAGGATGGTGGTAACATCTAAGTGGTAGAGTTAGTCAAGATTTGCCAACCTAATTGATTTGTCAAATCTTCAACCGCGTTAAGAAGACTTCCAACTCACTAGGTGTTATTTTTTATTTCTGAATTAATCACATTCAAAGTTTAAAATACTTTATTTTTTTCAATGGTGTCAAGCTTTGCCACGGTTTCAGACAGAGCTGGAAAATCAGAACAGTTGAACTACAAGATGTGCTAAAAGGCACTTCAATAAATGAGAAACACCACGATACCTATAAGTTCTAATTGGTCTAGATGTAAGTATATGCATCTCACATCTCACTTTGAAGGCTTAAGGTAAGCTGAATAATAATGTGAAACCAAAGCCGGCCAATGACTTTGATCGAACTTCAATCGTGTCACAGCATCCCAAGATCTAGATTTAAGGACAAGCTATCAGGCTAAGGATTGGTTTCGAGGGCTTACAATAATCTGCTTGACCCGACTCATTACGGTCGTCGGTCGAGTCGACAGACTTAACTGACTCGACCTCATGGATTCTAGGGTTTTTTTCTGCTGACACGGAGGAACTTAATGGTAACTTCACATCCATGGTGTATCAGTATTTTGTTGTTCATGCTGATGAACAAATTATCAGAAATAAGAAAGAAAGTGTGGTGCGGATGCATGGACATTTACTGCACCATCAAGACCACCTGTCACGTGTCAAAAAATCAATAGGTTGGTGTAGTCACGGGCGGATGCATAATGATAGTTTGGGATGAGCTACAATCAAGATTTTCAGACGAGGAGGGGTGCTAAAAAAATAAATGAATATTATGGGAAAAGTACTGGTTGGGGGTGCTAGTACTCCCCCTAGCACTCCCTGTGCTCGCCACTGTACATGTACATGCCTCCCCTAGTCAACTCTGCAACATATCTGATTCACCACAAATAGATCTATACTATCTGATATCAGCAGACAGCACAACTAGACGACTAAAACAATCCCAAGAATCACTTAAGCATTCAACCATTTTTCAAGCGTTGAATTCTAAGCAATTAGAAAGCATTCAATCTCATACCTCGTGCCAATGTGCAGGTATCGGAAACGTAAGGCGCATCAGGGCAAAAGCAACTAGTCCGATTAGTTCCAACATCGTACCCACACCGGCCCTTCGACTCCGTACAATCACTGCAAGATTTGCCGTCAATCTTCCACCTCACTTCAAAGCCCTGCTGCACAACTTGATTCAGAGTTGTCGTGGTATTCCCCGTTCCGCGGCCTACGTCTACGCCTAAAAGCACCGGAACTATCACGCTAGCATTACAATTCCCAGGTCCCTGAGTTCCGGGAAACACATAGACGCCACTGTACCCGGAGCTCCCACAGGGAGTGAGGCTCAAGCCCGGAAAGTTCGACGTGGGGCAGCCGTACAGGAATGTGAAATTCGTGTAGGAAGCCGCGTAGTCGAAGAGGGAGTAGTCGAGAGTAGTGTTCACCATCTCTTGGGGGCAGGGCCCTTCCATCAGATCCTCTCTAACAATCCTCATGGTCTGAGTGGCTTGGTCGATTCTCAGCACCCGATACATCGTGCTCATTATGTTGATGTTGGTGGCATTGCTTCGACCGTCGCAGGTGAGGACTAGATTTGGGTGGCCGCAGTAGGTAGGATCAGTTTGTCGCCGGAAAGGGTATCCAATTTCTGTGATCGTGTCGCCGCAGCTGAATGTGTTGCCGCAGGTCTTATAAAATTCTGCTGTGGAGCTGGATGCATCTAATGGTTGAAGAAGGACTAAGAATTTTATGGTGAAAACGACATGAAGGAAGGAGAGCCATGAAAATGTTTGGGAATTCATGAAAAGAATCATAGTTTTTGGGAGGTGTTACAGAAGAACATGGATTCTGTAATTAGAAATAACAAGAAAACAATTGAATTTATTGGCTGATACAGAACACGTATTCCTTGGAAGTTAAAGTAGGTACTTACTTCAAAGACTATTTGTGAAGTGTTTATGGTTGAGAAAGCAACTATTGTAGCGTTAAATTTTTGGAATTGAAAAAAAAAAAAAGAATTGGTTAACCTATAACTTATTATGTAAGACCATTTTCCATATAAACTAGTTACTTAGTAGGTCATGACAGGAGGTCTACTTGTAACTAAAGAGGCGGTTTGTTGAGCGATTTCTACCTAAGCTAGTTATAGATCATGTGTTATTTATTAAGTGTTTCAGATAATAGATTTATTTTTACATGGTCAGTAGTAGTATAGATTTATTCCTTGCATACTTAATTTCCGCAGTGAAATATGAACAAATACGAGATGTAATAGAAAAAATTGGAATTATCGCTTATATGATTCAAATAATTCAATCATCGTTATAGAAGTACTGGATATACCTTGGGTAAGTTATTATGAAATAATATAGGATATAAATTGGAATTGAAGAGTCTAGGTGGTTGGTTGGCAGTTAAGTGAAGAAAGTTTGGTTACCTAGATAGAGATATGAGTCAATTAGTTGATCATGATTGATTGATAATTTGAAAAGCTTGTGTGAGAGAGAACATATGAATTCCATTATCAGAATACTTTCACGTAGTGATGGGTGTTATGGACTTTTCACGCCATAACAATCGATTGTGTTTGTCGAATACTTTTGTTAATTATTATTATCATCATCATTATAATCTTGTATCTTGCACAAATTTATTAATGTAGTGCATTTATTCTTAATTTATAATAAGATTTACAAGTTTGTAACAGTAATAATAACTAGTCCCAAGCCAGTCGTGGGTACGTAGTATCAGAATTCAGAAATTTATGGTAAATAATGTGAGAGAGGAGAGAGAAAGAGACCAAGAAAGACAGAGGGGAAGAGAAAATATCAATTTTCTTTTATTTGTTAAACATAGAGCACGAGCGTCCCTCTCAAATAAATAAAACAAAAAATAAAGAGTACGTGCATCGTATGTGTAGTGTATCCTATAATTTAACATAATAAATTTATATATTAATCTCCTACACTTGATTCAAATCACTGCCTTCCCTTGCTTCATCTTCTACTCTGACACATTACCCCATTTAAGTGATCTACAGTTCTTTTACAATTCGTATCAATGATATTCGCACTCATATGATTAGCAGTTAACCATGATTAGCAACCAGTAATCTCGACCTTGATTAATTAAAGACCAAACCACATTGATCACCATAGTTCAGATTCATACATTGATCACAATAGTTCAGATTCATACCATTAAGCATTTTAATGGCTGGCACGAAACATACTGCGTGCGTACCTGATACAGTCGGCGCTACCGTCGCTGCCCTAGGGCCCTGCTGTCTAACATCAGCAACCCCCGGCGCTCGAGGAGCATCAGCCTCAGCCGCCGCGCCACCACCTCCGCAGGTTCCGGACTCCGTCGCCGAACGATTCGAGCAGAAGCAAACAAACTTCGTCCCTGCCTCATCATACCCGCACCTCCCACCCGACCTCTCGCAGCCGGCGCAGCGGGCGCTTTCCGCAAACCGCACCTCGAATCCCTCGCCGATCAGCGCCGCCAAATCCTTAAAATTGAATAGCGATGAATAGCTAACCGGAACGACGACGCTGGCGTGGCACAACCCCGACAGCTGCGTTCCGAACTCCACGTAACCGCTTCTCTCCTTTATCCCCTTCACGGCGCACTCGAACGTGTAGGGCACCGGGAAATCGGCGGGCGGGCAGCCGTAGAGAAAAGTCAGATTCACGTAGCTGGAGGCGTACGCGAAAAGCCGCGGATCGAAAGTCGTGTTCGCGAGCGTCGGCGGGCAGAGGCTCTGCAGGAGGTCGTTTCTGGCGATTTTGAGGATATTTTCCCCCCGATTTATGTCCAGAACGCGGTACTTGACGTTGTTGATCTGTATCGTGACGGCGGCGCGGTGGTCGCAGTCGAGTTGGAGGGCGGCGTAGCCGCATTCCGCGGGGCGATCGCCGCCCCAGAATGGGAAGCCGATTCCGGTGAGTTTGCCGCAGTTAAAGGAAGCTCCGCATGTATTGTATGAATGGTTTGAAATGCATGAAATTGGGGCTAGTTTGAGGATTGAGAAGAGAATTGCGGTAAGCCAAATTAGTGTGGAGAAGAGTTGGCGCTCCATTTTAGTACCACATTACAATAAGGGTACAGAAGGATGGACTGCTGCTCCACATTGCATACTCTTCTTTAAGTAGGGATTTCAATCCCACCAATTTACTTAATTTTAGAATTTATGATATTGGATTTAGTTTTTCTTCAATTTGGATTTTTTTTAGTTCAAATTTTTCATTGGACAAAATTGATTGTCAAAAATTTTCACATGTACTTTGATAACTATATTCTTGTAGCAAAATATAAGTTAAGTTGTGTTTTCTTGATAAAGACATTTTACCTTGTATTAAAGGAAAAATTAAAAATCATTTCAACCTCAATATACATAATAAAAGTAATATATGAGAGATAAAGATTAGGCACATTTTTCGTATATGTTCAATCTTTTTTTAATCTTTGAGTAAAAAAGCTTTCAATTCAGTATTGGACTAAAAGAGAAATTATGTAAAATTTCTAGATAGAATATCACAACATTTTTAACAAGAATTGTAAATCTAAATCTTATTATCAAATTTATAACCAAAGCAACAAGTTCGAAAATCAAGCAACGGGGAAACTTTTGAACAATCGGGCGAATGGTTCAGACTAATCGGTCTTTTTTTTATAACTTTTTTCAATTTAGAAATTTTTAACTTCAACCCTCATTTTTTTCGGATCAATTCAGATAAATTTGTTGATCTATTTTGTGTTAAATTGACATTTCTAGATGTATAGAAAAATGAAAGCAAATTGTACTAATCAATTAAGAATATGAAGTTCATCATAAAATGGTATTCTCTCTCTTCATCCTAAAAAATAGTGCACATATTGGTGTGACATGGATTTTAATTCAAGTTAGATAGTGTATTTTATGAATACAAAAAGAGCACCACTTTATTATTTTTTATGTTACTTAATATAAATAGTAATAAGTCATGTTTGATTTTTTTATAAATAAGTGTGTAAAATGAGGGTTCGGTATAAAAAAAAAAAGATGTCCATAAAAGGCGAGTTGATAAGTATACATTATTTTATGAACATTTTAAAACGACAAAATATTAATATTTTGTGGAACATAGAAAGTATATTTTCTGATTAAAATTTTAGAATTGAAAACCATAATTATAGCATCATGAAGCATTAAAAAGATATGGGTTATGAGTTGGGGAGACAGAGGGAAAGAGTCGAGTGGTTTGACTTAGGAGGCTTGTTCATTAATGGAGCAGCCTCAGCCTCTACTTTAGATGGGTCATTTATTACAGAAAGAACGGCAGTTGTGTCATTAGAGCCCAGAGGCCTAATTAATTACTCCCTCCGTCACATTTCAGATGACCCACTTTTCTTTTTAGTTTGTCCCATTTCAGATGACTCATTTCCTTTTATAGTAAATGATTAAGAAATAACTTTTTCTCTCTGCTCATTAATTAACAATTTTTTCTCTGTCATTCTCATTTCTCTCTCCTTATTAACTCATCCACCAACTCATTCTCTTTCCACTTAAACTCTCTAATTAAAAGCTCCTAAAATACCGTGCCGAAACCCAAATGGGTCATCTGAAATGGAACGGAGGGAGTACTAGCTACTGAATCTCCACCTTGCTTTCCATCTATCATTTATTATAAGAAATTCGTAGATGGAGGCGGTTTTGGGCCCTGGGCAAGTACCTCCAAAGATAATTAGGATTGCGATTTGCAAATAATATGTTTATTTTGTTCTTTAATATTTAAAATATTAATTAATCATTTGAGAAGAGTTGGTACTTGGTAGAGTGTGTTACTTAGTTTTACCCATATTGATATGGTTGTTGATTAATTAGCATTATTTTACATTTTGTTGGGATCGGTTTTGGCTCTTACTTGGCAATATTGTAATATTGTTTTGTTGGGTTTGATTTTAGCTCAAATATAAGGTCTATGAACTATGATAAAATATAAGGGCCTAAAGAATATGGGTTCAACATTAAATGGGAGCAAATATATGATGTATTTTTAAATCGGATGAAATGTCTACTTTAAAGAATCTAGACTTTCATAAATTTATTCAACTATTGACCTTTGTGGACCTCTCATAAATATAAATACACTTACTTGGTAAAACAAAATAGTTGGGAGTTTCTTGTTAAAGAGCAGGACTGGGTTTATTAATTCGATTCAGATATGTGATTCTTAGTAAAAATTAATGAATATTATTATTATTATTATTTGGTCGTCGTCATCATCAACAGAGTTGTAGACCTATGCAAAGTCTCACCGATAACAATTATTTGGAATTGATCGATTCGGCTTTCAAACTGTTAACCTTAATATTTGAAACATTTTCAATTTCCCACATAGATAATGGTACGATGTTAATAGACAAAATTGCCCTCGATTTTACCACCAAAATCAGTTGCCAAATTGGGTTGTGATTATATATTAAAAGGATGTTAGACCAATAATTTTCCAAAGAACAAAACAATCAATCTCTACCATCACAGAATTTTCAATTGGGCCAAGCAAAAATTTGCCATATTATGGAGGATAAGTATTTTAATAAAATGATTGGTAGTCTATGAATGAAGTAATGATGGCAAATTCCATGTGTAGTAAGGATTGTGAGTTGTGTTGACTCTACTAGTATAACTAGAAAGTAACAACTTTTTCGTGTATGAACCTAAAAGAAAATTGTGGCAAATTTTTTGTGGACTAAGAGAGTAGAAGTTATCAATTTGGCCTTCAAACGACCAGCCTTATTTTAGGGTAACTATCAACCTTAATGGATATCATCCTTTACAGTAACTTGTTCCATACCAAAGTTTGATTCTAGGTAGCTCTAGTGGCATAACCTGAAGTTAGAGATTATACATAGAATTTTCAACACTAAACCCATATGAATGATAATACATATTATATATATATGTATATATATTTTGTGGAAACTAAGACCATAAGTATATTAATAACCATATCTGTGTTCCAATTAATATAATGGCAATGTATTTGCCTAGCCTGATCAATATATAATATAAAATAAAATTGAATTGATACTTTTAGCGGTCGTTTGGTTGAGCAGTTAGGATTACTCATGTTTAGCATTAACCTAAGACAATCTAACCAGATCTGGTAGGCTAATGTTAGATTATATTATGTTTGGTGCTCTATTTGTATACTCATGATAACTTATTCATCATTTGGTGCGTTGGTAACAATCCATGATTTAGGAAGTATTTTGACTATTATACCCTTTCCTTAAAAAAAGAGGGAAATAGATATGGCGGAGAAAGCTAGGTATTTGCGTCTTACTCAATGAACTGAACATTCACACTCGCCGCACAAATTCTCGCTCGGGGGGTGAGGCTGTCTAATTGGACCAGGGATTTGCCGGATCCGTCTATTTGAGCCGAGCACTAAGACGGACGTGAGTTGGAGGTTCGACCGTCGGACCTTGTTTCATACTCAAACACCGATTGACGAACGTTGTGGAAGAAGAATTCGTTGACGCAGTAGTTCCTTGTAAATAGATATGTACCAAAATACCTTACGTTATCTTATTGTCTGGAGTGCAAAGTTTGAAGCTTGACACACACTGCATTGTAATGGGGTTCAGGTTGCTCAATCAAACAAGGAATTGAAGATCAACGAAGAAGCCATTATGTTGCACAGATTCATCCACATTTCCAACCCACTCTTGGAAGCTATCAAATGCAGCCAAACGAATACACATGCTTTTCTTGACATACATTTAACATTGCACTACGAAAACGGGTATTGTCTGTCACGGTGATGAAATGGAGGTGAGGTATATGCAACGAGATATGAAATAGCGAGATATGATTCGGTAATCACACAGAAATTTTTACAGAATGGGCTTCGAAAAATCGACTCATATCTCGCATCTACAAAGGCACAAATCAATTTCAAATTAAAAACTCAATCACGTCAATCGGCCAGAAGCAATTACAAGATCCAACTTCAATAAGCACCTAATATTCGACCACACACCTATTCAGAGAAAACTCATCACGAATTTATGCAGAAAATATGATTGCTGAAAAAAACTTCTTATCATACAATCTGTCTCAACCACAAATACCATCTCCACACAGAAACAACCTACATTTTTCTACTCCTAGAGTCGTGCAAACAGGGCATCATCGCTCAAATTACAGTTAAAGACAGAATCTAAGATATGAATTAAACGAACGTACTGGTTTCAAAAATTCATCGTTCGCTAAATTTGCCTTCCGCTTCCAACAACCATTTCGGTGACGAACAGTTACCTTGAATTTCACTTGGCTTCTTTAATTTTGTTTGAGGGCAACTAGGGCATCCTCATACTCAGAAACTCAAGTCACGTCTTTTCTGATAGTGTATCGGACGTCTTCTATCCAATAATATAACATAACTTAACATGGTTTTTATCATGCCACGTCAGCGGGCCGATCATCCAACACGGGCCGGCATGTTAAACAAACATAGGTACCAAACAAATAAATAACTAGTGTTAACTTATCATAACATAAGTTATGCTAGCAAGCAAACACTCCCTTAAAAGAGAGAGAGAGAGAGAGAGAGAGAGAGAGAGAGAGAGATTGGGCATCCCATTCATATACAATCTACAACACTAGCTTGAGCCCCCATGAAGTAAAAGAGCTACGGTTTTGGAGGGCCATAAACAACAAGATTAAAAGGTGTTGAAATGAAACAAGATTCAGAACAAATTATCCGTGAAGAAGGAGACGTATATATCTTCGTCCAATATCTCTTCAACCAGCCGGCGCCTATAGTAGTTAAGCGAGACGAGATGACGGCTTCTTCCAGACTTCCACCAACGGATGGGCATCGACAGCCGCATTCCGACCATGCCAATGTTGACGTACATGTTTCACTAATGCACGAGACCTTTGTTTCTTCTTTGAGAGCTTTTTGTGATCCAACTCCATCGAAATGATGAGCAATTGTGTAAAGAAGAAAATTAGGGATTGTTGAATGCAGGTTATGCTTTTGGAGAAAACACCATCGACTGTGTTTGAATAGTGTGTGTGTGTGGGTGGGTGGGTGGGTTTAGTGCGAGGGGTCTTGTATATATTTGTGATAGTTACTAGAATTCGGTGGTGTTACTAGTATTTATGTGTGTGTGTGGATGGGTGGGTTTAGTGCGAGGGGTCTTGTATATATTTAGTGCGAGGGGTCTTGTATATATTTGTGTGTGTGTGTGTGTGTGGGTGGGTGGGTTTAGTGCGAGGGGTCTTTGTATATATTTGTGATAGTTACTAGAATTTAGTGCGAGGGGTCTTGTATATATTTGTGATAGTTACTAGCAACTATCACAAATATGTACAAGACCCCTTGCACTAAACCCACCCACCCACACACATACTATTCAAACACAGTCGATGGTGTTTTCTCGCACTATCACAAATATGTATGAGAAAGTGATAGTGATTTAATTAATTGGTTGTAAAATTTGTGTGGCAAATAAATAAATAAACACTCATTATATATTAACTCTCCAACACTCATTTTGAAAAACTATTCTAAGTAGCTACCTTTCTCCCCAGCTTTCATTTGGGATTGTAAGAGAGTTAAGATTCAATATATGTCTCCTAACAGAAAGTATCACATGAAATTGGAATGACAACGGGTAGTTTGTTTGACGTGCACATTGTTTAGTAATAAAATTTGGTTATGATTTATGCATTGCAAAAAGGGTATGTAGCAAAACAAAAATCTTAGATATTGGGAGGAACTTTGACATTTCGCAAGAAACTCAATGTTTTGCTAAGCAACAGAACTTATTAAGCATAGACTTTTGATACCTCAGTTGGAAGACACACAAGTCCTAACTCAAAACTTAATAAATATATGGGGGAAGCACTTGTGATGACAATAATAAAGAATTACAAATGAACGTAAGCATAAACCCTTCTTTTCCTATCATTATACAACAAGCAAAAACAAAAATGTAGGTGTTTCTCATTCGCTGTGATTAACTTCATCGTTGCCCTTAGTTCTCCCTCGAAGCATATCGGTGAAACCGGCCCTCATGATCCGTCTAAATCTTGTGTCCTCAGCTGGTGGTTGTGGAATTGTGTTCTCAATCGCTATTGGCACTGGACTCCCTAAATCTCCGGTTTCCTTTTTCCCAAGAAGCCCACTGTCGCCGAAGAAACTGCTCATTGAAGCAAGCCCCAGATGAGCGCCCATCACCTTACTAATGGCATCCAACGTTCCACCCGATCTTTCCTTGAATATGATCTCGAGAGCTTCCTTATGAGCTGGATCAAGTGCATCGGTATCTTTCAACAGATTCTGAATTGCAGGAAGTAGGAAATCCCTGACAGTCGATGCTGCAAGATCTGCACGAATAGATATGAACATAGATCAGTCGTAACAAGCTGAATACCAGAGTTGAGCAGAATGTATTTCCAGAATTGTATATGTTTTGAAAGATTGGAAATATATTACTATACCTAAAAGTAATAACTTTCAACAAGTTAAAAATAGCATTTGAAAATGCATCATGCATGAAATATATCTTTCAACCATAGGTTGATATATTATAGAATATTAGTCTGCTGTTTGCAATTGAGTATGGATTGGGATTCTAGGACAACATTACAAAATGTCCAATATTCAAAGTTATAAGTGGCTTCCAATGTTCATCTTCCTGAAAACCATTGCAGGCTTAAATAGTGTTAATGGAATGTGAGGTTCGTTCTGCTATGTCAAGGTGGGATTAGTAATATCAACTTAACAAGTAACTTTACAGAGTGGAAACATAAGCTGAAATCCTCGAAGATGTTTTACCAATGCCAAACTAATTTCAGCAAATGCCAACGAAAGCACACATTTCAGGGCCATACTAATATTAATATGCAATTTGAAGAAATCTTAAGCACATACCTGTTGCATCAAGAGCACGAATTGCTTCACAGCAGGCATTTGCTCTCTCTCTGCGCCTTGTTACATCACTTGAAAGGGATGGTGATGACGTGAACTGAAAAATCTTGGAGACTAGATGTACAAAAGGTTAAAGAAAATGAGCTTGCACATTGACCACAATAACAGAAACATAATTAAATCAGATTATTAGAAGGAACAGAACAGATTCAGTATACCAAGAGACAATGACAGGAAGTAAATAGAACACATCATTATTAGCGGAAGGGAAGAGAATCTAATATGCCCAAGAGAAAGTGTGAAGGATATAATCCCGGAGCCTAGTAGTTGTATGAGGCACAGCTACCAAAAGTGCACGAACCACAGCAATGGTAGCCTCATGTGATCCATCTTCAAGAAAAGCATCCATCTGAATGTGTATCTTGTCAACAATCTAAGAATAAGCCAGTCAGTCAACTGCATGATAATCTTCATCAGAGAAGCAAGCATAGGCTGGAAGGATCTGCATACCACATCACTCTTAAAATGTTGTGCTACAGCACCAAATGCATCAATGCTGGCATATTTTACATTCAGATTTTGGTCGGAACCAAGAGTCACAAGGGCAGGTAAAACATTAGCTGAGGCAACCTTTTCATCAATATATGGTACCTAGGGGGAAAAACAAAGATACCATATGGTTCTAAGCACTGCAGGAGATAGAAGGAAATGGCATTTTTTCAGAAATTAAAAGAAAAATAAACCCTTACGATGACTTTCAGAAGATTGGCAGCACTGACTTTCAACTTTTCATCAGAACTTGCAATCATCTCCCATAAAATGTTAAATACTATACTGTGATTCTCTTCAAAGGTACTGCACCAGAAAAATCCCATGGATTAACAGTAAAGAATAGCTAAATAATATGCAACAGTCTGCAGGAACACATACCAAATAAAACGAACTGAATTGATAATCTCATGATTTGCAGGCAGACTATCCTCCCTAGATCTTTGAATCAGCAGATTCCTCAAGTACACTGTTAGGCTGTCACGCTTGCTTGGTTGTCCTAGTATGCCTGCCAGGAGAAGCGGTAGGACACACATTGTAGCAAGTCTCTGAGCAAATGCAGATTTAGGTGTCAAGCCTGAAAAGGAAAAAGGTGATACTTTTAATACAAATAAGAGCCATTACTTACAGGGAAAAGGTGTAACAAAAACACCCAAGCAGATCCAACCTCAAACATTGTGAAGGTTACTGCACCTTTTGACAGTAAATTTTGTGTATTTGTGTCAAAACAATGTTTAGGGTTGGATCTGCTCCTGTGGGAAAAGATGATGTTGTTTTGGCACCTTTTCTCTTACTTAAATAGTATATAAATAAAAAATCGCGAGATCTCTTTCCAAGAAAATGAGAGCAAGTTCTCATGAGTCATGACTAAGAGTAAAAGAGATATATTACCTCTAATTTTAAATCTGGCTTTAGGTGGGAATGATTTTAAATCAGCATCATCTCCAACAGCCACTAAAAACAATGGTAGCAGGATGTGCGTCAAATAAGGTTCACCAAAATGATCAACCACTTCCAGCAAAAACTGTATGGTCATCCACAACTTCAAATGGTAAGCAAATAGAAAAGAAAAAAACAACAAGAAGACAGACAAGCAATCATGGAAATTCGAAGAAAATAAAAGAAACTCAAATTCATACCTTCGTAACACGGATTCTTAAATTATCTTCCTTCTGAGGCAATAATGAGCACAACTGAATCAAATTAGGAAAGCACTCAGTAAGCAACCAATCAAAGGCTGGCCATTCCACTTGTCCCCTGATCAATTGCAAATGCATTAGGTAGTATATCCATCAAATGACATTCTAGATCCACAAAAAGTAGTATTATGCAATCTCTGTGGTAAATAGGACATCAGAGTAGAGTAGCAATCTTACTCTGCATATTGTTCGAGCAAAGATGGCGTGAAAGAGATTCCTGTAGAATCTGAAAGTGAAGAGAAAGGACAAGTCTCAACAACTTTCTTGTGCACGTATGGAAGTAGTTCAGCGAGCAGCCGCAATAGAACATCAATGTTCCAACGTTCTCTTTCACCTAAAACATGAAGTTGTGACTCAATGGAACCCTCAACCCCTGAAAGAGGAGGGCAGCGCTGAAAGACAAATAATTCAGATAAGAATAATAATGTTAGCATCGATTAACGCCGAAATTATGTTGAGTATAATACCTGAGCAGATCCCACAATGTGAGAGAGCAAAACTTGTAGAATGTGGTCCAGCTTGTTTCCCCAGTTTATGAGTGCAGGAACTAAATCCTTTTTTGTAGTGTCAACAACTATACCAGAGGGATCACAAACCAACTGAAACATCATCTCCTCAACCTATCCAAAATCAAGATATGAGTGTCGGATAATTTTTTTATTTTCTTTTAGTTTTCTTTCTTTGTTTCGTTTTTTTTTTCTTTTCTTTAAATTTTCATTTTTTTGTAAGGCATCGTGTTATGACCAGGAAAATGCTCCATTCCTAGATCACGGAGCTTACATTGCAGGAAACTGTGAAGTCAGATATCTTCTCCATGATTGCCTCGAAGCATATTTAGTGAGGCTGACCTTGAAATATTTGTCTGTATTTGGGAAGAGCGCCAGCAACAAAGCCAGGTTATGAGCTGCAGCCTCCCTGACAACTGTAGCAGAATCCTCCATGAGCTGTTGCACTATGGACAAGATGAGTGAATCACGTATCTCTGGCCTTACAAATTCTGCAAGCTCACCACATGATTGAGCAACAAGCAGCCTACGCTCCTCATACATGTGACTAATCTACAAGTGCCAAAGCCATCATTAAGTTTGTAGCCATTTGAATCATATGGGAAAAAGAAAGCAATATAGATTTCAGATAGTTATACTTGTTCCCAACACTGGGGCAGCAATTCTGTTTCTGTTCTCAACTCTCCTACATTCTTGGCAAGATTAACACAAGCCTGATATCACAAATAAAATTCATTAGTGTAAATTATAATCTTCATTAACTGCAGATGCTTTGCCATCAGATTCTTACATCCATTATAATCCGTCTCTGCTGCTCATCAGGGCGCTTAATCAGATTAAACAATGTGTGAGTCAAGGAGTCTCGCGTTGCACTGTCAGGATGACGCTCGATTGCACACATAATCAGAGGAAGAAGCTCCTAAAAGGGATGAATTCTGATAATAATTATGACAACGAACATCTCTATAATATATAAGGGCTCCAACAACTTTTAGCCCAGTACATATGCTTTGGATAACAAACGCAAATATATCACAAACCTCTCGGTGGTTGATTAGAACATAAGGCACGATTTTAGGCAAAGCATCTGATAATATCTGAATGGTTCCCACACCCTGACAAGTAAACATAAATTAGATGTTATCCTGAAGGAAGATAATTTCTCTGGAACAATAAAATTAAAAAGTTCAAAAGAAGGAATACACTACACGAGTTTTACCATCTTTTCAGTGTGTAATTCAGCATCAAGTTTGTGAGACCTTATCACAAGGCTATCTGATCCTAGGGAAGGTGTTCCAATGTCCTCAGAAATAATTTCATTCTTCCCAACAAACCCACTTTCACATTGAGGAGTTGATAAGTCTTCTGGAATTGTATCAGCTATGCTAATTGCATCATCAAATTTCTGTTTCCCTGTCATGTCAGTATCTGCAATAGTTAAAACAGCCAATGAACCAACTGCAGATGTTTCCTTATCATTGACTTGTGCCTCTTTAACAAGGTCCACTTCCCCCCCAATCCCTACATCTGTCCTCACTGACTCAAGGCCTCTATTCAAAGAAGTGTTGGCTTTTGACATATCCACTTCATTTGGAAGAGGTCTCATATCATCATTATTGCTCCTTGCAAGTGATTGAGCAGGTTCAGAGTCTGCTTGCAACAGAATGTTTCCAGATCGAGCACTTTCAATAAGCATTTTCAGTGAAGTTATTTCAGCTCTACAATCATCTAGTTCTTTTCTCTGACTTTTCAAAGTCTTCTTCAGACCTCGGACCTGACAGGCATTCAAACTGTTAAATTCATTATTAAATGAAACCAAAAATGAATAACATAGAGGTATTTGTTGAGAAAGTTACTGTATTTGCTTTTTCCTTTATATCTTTTTGGAGCACCTCCAAAGATTTTGTCAATGACATGACTTGAGCATCTGCCATTTCTTTGTCTTTCGACAAGGACTGTATATCACTTTTTAGCCTTTCATTTTCTTTGAGCAAAGATTCATTTTCGCGAAGCATCACTATTTTCTCCTGCAGTACAAAGCATCTACCAGCATGTAAAATTCAACACAAGAAGAAATATTCCTACAAAAATACATCAAACAAATTTGACATATAAGTGATCTTGTCTCAGTAAGTTGGACAGAATCTAGTGAAGGAATACTCTTTCTCAACATTCAGATTCTTTCCAACTACAACATGATTTATAAATCCAGTATATGAGGGAATCCCTTAAATTAGGTTTACTTGAAATTGAACAAAAAGGCTGATAATCCAGGATAAACAGAGCAGCAGAGAAGATTCAAGTAATAATTAGTTTTTTACTTCTTTTTTTTTTTGGGGGGGGGGGGTCTGAAATGTGACTAATTGATTGTTTTTTTTATCATAATGTTATTTCTTTTACGAAACCTAAGACGATGGCATAGCATGCCAGTAGTTGACCAGAAATTCAAGAAATGAGGATGTATTTCAACCATTTGGACCTACTAGATGCTGAACTGAAGTTATTGATTTAGTTAATTTATTTTTCAGCGTAAGCATGCATATCTAAGATGTACCTCAGCAGCATCTCCAGCAGAAGAAAGATACTGGTAATAATAGTGTCGTAATGCATCTGGTACACATGCAGACGAGTTTTGCCAAACATCCAAATTCTGGTCAGTGACCTGTTGCAAATATAGAATACAATTTTAACATTAGATACATGTTTATACACAAAAACGGCCCAACAGCCAAATGAAAATTATACAATAGACCATATTGCATGTGAAGTATTTTCTAATCACAATCTCTGACTGAACCAGGCCATTTTACTTACCCACACGATCATCATTATAATAAATAGCTGGTGCTATTTGAAAGTGAGAATAAGAAACTAGAACTGAGCATATTTTCTCTGAGAACTAGGACTCTATATTGAGACTCATACTTGATAGCAAAATACAAAGATCCATCAAACATGCACTTTTCTTTTTACTCCTTGATAACCAGAGGTTCAAATACTGATCGGAGTTATAATTGAGCTCATATATCTTTAAGAAAACTTTTACCTCACAACAGGAATTACCAAATAAAACATGGGTTCAGAAACTCATCAGTAAACTGCACACAATATCAGGACCGTTTGCTATGTAGGAGGGACCAAAAAAGCACATAGATCAATTATAAGGAAACAAAAAGCCATTGATCAATATACCTCCTCGTAAAATGTCATTGCAGTTAAACGGTATCCTGCCAATAATAGATACTCCTTCACTGCACAATTGATATCCAATCGTTCGTTATCCTTCAAAGGACCCAAATCTGACGAAGAGATGTCCCTGTTTATTGGTTCGGAAACCAGTCCATTATTTGCTGTGGTATTATTAACGTTTGGATCTGAAAATACATTTAGACACATAGGTTAACAAGAAAATAACATACAAGTACCTTTTCTTATCTTGAGAGAGCAAAAACTACTACAGATACACAAAATATAGCAGTTGATAAAACTAAGGAACCTTAAGATCACATAATTAAATGCAATTAAGGATGCATGTGTGTGAATTTTCCAGCACCTTACAAGTAACATGACAATCATTTTCTATGCACAGTGAACTGCTTGCGGGTATACTTGCAGCTTTACCTCTTGATTCATCCAAGTTTGTCTCAGCTTTCTTGAGCAACTCAGTCTTGAGGTTAACAATGTCTTCTTGAGCTAGACGAAGTTCATATTCACGGACAGCCAGTTTTTCCTCCAACGATTCCTTTTCTTCAAATAGACTCTGGGGATCTGCCACTGTTCCACAACAAAAAGAAGAAAAAAAGAATGATTCGACATCCTCTACAAGGGACCCTCCACTTATAAGTAAAAACCAGACCTCAAAGTAAAGTCAATAAGGAAGTGCAACATTAGAGATGAACTGTTCCAGCATCAATATATTTCATTAAAGTCATAACAAGTGATATGCAGAGTATTTCATTTTTTTTACAATTTTCTCTTACTATGTGTAATAACTGACCTAATTGATGTGGTCAAATTATTTGGAAGCAGCTGTATCAGCATATTCATAAACCAATGAGCAGCTACATATATGGTGCCCCTTTTTCCAGTTATATTATATACTAAACTTGAATTTTAAAATTAAAGGAATTGTTTACATTATTCATTCAAAAGTGACAGAAACTTGAAGAAAATGAGTATTCAGAAAGTTCCCAATAAGTTTGGTTTTCCTTAGAATGAACAGTAAGTGTATTTTATCAAGAAATTACAGCATTGTCATCTCTTTAATTTTTTATTTTTTTATGGGAAATTTGTTCTTGCTTCCATGAAAACATGGATAAGAACCACGAGCATGCTGCAGAGATCATCACCCCAGACAACTTCATGAAATAAAGCATAATACTGTAATCGAGGAAAATTTGAGTACAACCACCGGGGAAGACATCCACTCCAAGTAGAGACCAATATACTGAAATATAAGCTTAAAACTCCAAGGTAATCAGATGATGATTTTATTTTTGCTTTGGGCCCGTAAAGCCATCGAACTCCTTCTTCTCACAAATTCTCTGGTTCCTCTCCAGCTATACTGACCAATATATGCACTGGTAACCCCCTTTTTGTGGTTTGAAGCATTCCATTAGCACCTTAAAGTTGTGTACTTGCATTGTCAACTGGTGAGCTATCTTAAAGCTGACATTTTTTATGAAATATGAATAATTCTCAAGACTGGGAACAAATATCAGGTTTTCTAATACCTGAGGTAAACAAAATTTTACCATTTTTAACAACCCTCCAAATTTGATAGACAATATAGCTAACTGTCATCTACGCCAATATCTGGGATACTTAAAAATCTGATACTTCAGAGCATTGACATCAACAAATTACACATAAACAGAAACAGTAATTACTTAACTATCATTCGTACTGCATGTTATGTGAGTTGTTATATCTCCAAGTACACAACTGATAAAGAAAGCTTTGAATTTCCAACACATGAAATTAATTAGCAAAATAGCATGAGACTGTTATGTTCCAAATTTCATATTAATGATAAGTGAAATGAGTTGGATAATTTCCTCGGAAAAAAATGAGTTGGATAAAAAAATAGGCGAACTATGCCACAATAATATACAGTAAACTGAATGATCAAAATGAAAAATTATAAACCAAACTGAATTTACTTATTAAGAAAAGGACAGAATAAGAGTTATAGTCTATCTTAATTGCAATCGACATAAGTTTAAACTGGGGTACGGCAGCTCTACCACAACTCCACCAACTCACGAAGACAAAATGCAGAGACCGATACAGAAAAAAAAGGATAAACGATTAGTCACCCGCAGCGACACAAGTCGCCAGCGCGTGTTTGTGCACTAGTATGCAATCATAGAGCGAACCTCGTAGAGAGTTGAAGCGGGAGATCTGATCGGGCGGAAAGTGAGTCGGATCGGAGAAGAATTCCTTGAGGCGAATAGCGTGATTGTCGCGGCCATCTTCGAGCAGCTCGTGAAGAAGCTCGAACGCCGACAGCAAGTAATTCTCTTCAAGCAAGAAATTGACTACACAATTGCAGAGCGACGATCTCTCTACGTCCATCTAGAATCGCCGGAATCAATTCAGACTCCGTGTACCGACTTAAACCCTGTGCCGCGGCGAATCAACGCCACATTTTCCGGTGTGGAGCTCTTGGTGAGATCTGTGAGGCGTGGGAATTTGGTTTCAGAAATTTCGTTAGTTCCTAGTTTGGTGAGCGTTTGGAATTTATACGGAACAGAACCGAACAGAGGGGGGCAATCAGATGCTACGCGGACTGCTGGAGTAACTTACGTGCTGTTATAGTCAGAGTTTCTGCTGGTCAACGCCTTTGTTTGGAAATATACTGGTTCTATTAAATACTCGACGATAATAAAAATATACTTTTCTGCTTCAATAATAATAATAATAATAATAATAATAATAATAATAATAATAATAATAATAAACTCGTCACGTTCTGATATTCATTGCGTACATCAGATTTCAAACTATTGCTGCAATTAAGATAGATTATAACATTGGTTCTCAAAATAAACATAGATTCACATTTTATTAATATTTTCCAAAACGCAAGGTCCAAGAAAAAGGAGTTATTTTTCACAAGTGTGGGATGTCAGTCCAGCCCGAATCCATTGGGTTGGCCCGACTAACCCGCTAAATTTAGAAGGTCAGGGTTGAGAATTTATAGCCTGATAAAATTTCGGCCCGATAAGCCCGCCCCCAATTAACCCGATCCGATTAGCCCATAACCCGATGGGCTAGCTAGGTGGGTTGACTATAGGTAGGGATGTCAATTTAGCCCGAAACCCGTGGGTTGGCCCGATTAACCCGACAACCCGATATGGTTAGGGTTGAAAAATCACAACCCGGAAAAAAATTCAATCCGAATGACCCTAAACCGAATAGCCCGCAACCCGATAGGGTTGGCCCGAAGATAACCCGAAAATTAGCGAGTTCTCGTTATTTAGTTTTCAAACTTAATTTTATTATTTTCCAACTTTTTAAAGTTCGTATAATAAGATTTTTTTTCAAATATATGTAAAAAAATGCATTTTGATTCAATATTCGAAAGTTATGTTCATCATTTCACTTTTCTGAATTTTACTATAACATTTAATATAAAACTTTTAGATTTAAAAATTAAAAAAAATGATAATCTATTAAGAAAATTGTATTTTCTTACTTCTCTAAATGCTATATTTTAGTTTTAAGTTGAAATAACATTCATTTATTGATGTATTTCTTTGTTACAAATATACAATTATCAAAATTAATATATTAACTAAAAAAATTCTTAAATTTTTTTGAACCCGATTAGCCCGACGGGTTAGCCCAAAACCCGAAGGGTTATGGTTGTAAATTTTGACCCGACAAAATTTGCAACCCGAATAGCCCGCACCAAATAGCCCAACAACCCGAGCGAGTTGACACGATTGACATCCCTACTCTTCTCCCAAACCAAAAATCTTGATTTCTCCACCTGCGTCTCCGACAACTCCTTCAAATTGTTCATGAACACTATTTTCACCCTCACTTTGTGCAACATATTTCTTCTTCTTCCACAGCTCCATATCCAGTTCACTTCTCTCTTCTGCTCCTAGAATTCCCAAATTCTGCACAAACCTAAAAAACTCAAAATTCCAAAACCTAATTTTGATTCTATACACCTCATTCTTGATAAGTCCTCTCCCTACTCCTCATTCCACTCAGAGCAGTGTATAATATTCTTCATCTCCGGAGATAGGAACTTGGCCGAAGAGGATCTGGACGAATGCATCGGAAACGTCGTAGATTTGCCTTGGATTGAGATCAAGAGGTCGCCGGGGGGGTTGTGGGCGTCGCGCGCCTCGGTGGTGATGTAGTTTTGGGTGAGATGGAGTGTGGAGAGAGAGTGGCGAGCTATGCTCAGCTCAGCTTGTTAATGGAGTTTTATCTCTCTACTATGTTGTGCGCCATTCGAAGAAGAAGAAAAAGATAAGGGTGAAAGAAGAAGATGCAATCGGGTTTACTATGGAGTTTTGTGAAAGAAATAAAATTGAGACAAGAAAAATCCCTTGCATCATAACCATTGCTCAGTGCTAGGAATTTTGGAATCACGCGATTCTCGAGGACATAAGAGCACCCTTAACGCTGCCGTGAAAGGGTGAAAAAGTGGGGCAGGGATGGGGGCGGGACAGCCGTAGCCGGGCTTTCAGCCGCTGGAGCGGCTGATCGCCAGGCTACGGTGGCCGCGATTCGGCCGCGATAATGGTGGTCCGCCACAATGGGGCGGCCACCTTTAATTTTTTTTTTTTTTGAAACATTAAAAATTTTAATACTAAAATCCACAATGATCCATATTTTAAAATTGGATCGATGAATTAATAAAAGATTATATTTTATCAAATAACATAGTGACTCCCTTTTATAGCTATGTGAGAGAGAAGGTTTGCCTTCATTTTTCGATGTGGGATGCAAATGACTCTTTTATAATTATGTGAAGGATAAACATTGCCTTTATTTTCCGATGTGGGATGCAAAGAAAACCACATAAACTTGTTTACATGAAATCATACAAAAATTAATTCCAAACCAAGTAAAAGATGAATTTGAAAAGTAAAAGATGAATTTGAAATCATACAAAAATTAATTACAAACTGATTTGGGGCTGAATTGTTTGGGGCTGAGATAATGGTGTTATGACTGAAAAGTAAAATGCTGACGTGGCAGCCGAAAATTGAGTTGTGGCTGGATTTTTTGGGGCTGGGTTAAGGATGCCCTTAAAAGTTAAAAAATAACCCATTTCATTATATTATTACATAATAATTCTTTTCTTACTACTATTTTATATTTAGGAAAAGTTGGAAAAAATATATCATACTCATAAAAAGAGCAGTTATATATCATATTTAATAAAAATGTTAGTTTTCAATACCATTTTTATTCAAAACACTATAATACTCATGTAATGACCCACCACTTAAAGAAAGATAGTAAAATTAAATAAAGATATTCTTTTTTTAATGGAAACTGACTGTGAAATCTCAAAGAACTAAAAAAGAGTCTCACAACATCTTCAAACCCTAAAAAAGTGATAAAAAAATAGTAAATCGGTCCCTACAAAACTTCTCTATCGAGACCCATGATCGTCTCTTCTCCCCCAACACCATGATCACCTCCTCTCCCCCAACAATTTCTTCAAAACCTAGTACCGACATTTCCCGACAAGAATAGCAGAAGCGAAAATGAGCGCGTGGCGGCTTCATCGTCTACCTATCGAGACAAATCTCTCATTTTGGTTAAATCCCTAACTTCAAACACGAAATTTAATTTATAATCGCATTGTGATGTTTTGAAATTGTGGGTGTTTAAAATTGTTGTTGGTGGTCGTGGGTAGCCATTGTGGCAATCTTTATATGCCCCATGATAGTCGCCCAAGATGGCGTTGTTGTGAGCGATCCATCACGAGTGACCAACATTAATGAGTGAGCCACCATCGTGATAGAAAACTCACACACGGTTGCTTACTCATGACAGCATAATCGTGGCCCGCGATCATGGACATCATCGTGGGTGATTTACTGATATCGATCCTGCACATGGGATCCAATTCTGCACACAACAGGCGCCATCACATCTGGAACCCGAGATGGAACCTTGCGTGCGGCAGGCGCCAGGGCGGCCAAGCACGATCACCAGCACTCAACGAGTGACAAGGCAACAAGGCGGAAACGCACGAGAGGTGGAAGCAAGGGCACGAGCGCTTGCGCACGCCCAGAATAGGGCGATAGCAAAGCAACGGGCCCGAAAGAAGATGGCCTTACAAATGGAGGCATTGGCACAGGAAGATCGCGCGCGCACAAGCCATGGCCGAGGCGAGACGTAGGCCGGCCGGCCAAGCCTCGATGGACTGGGTCCGAGAGTGAAGGAATGACGAGCCCATCGATGAGTAGATTAAGATTGAGTCTTATCTTTTGTTGAGTCTTATCTTTTGTTTATCGTTAAAAGTCTTTAATTTAAAGTATGTAAGTACGAACCCATGTTATCTTCTTAAAAGATAATCATGGAGCTTTATCTTTATGATTTTCGGTTATATCCTTTTGTTAAAAGATAACATTCTATCTCTTGAAGATAGTATGCTTATCTTTAGTCTAGTCGAGTACATGTAGGTCTGGGATTGTTCGATGGGGAGTCTATAAATACTCCCTTGAGGTTAGAGAGAGAGTCTATATTGCCGAATATATAAGTATAACCTTGGAACTCACCTAGGTATTTGGTGTGGCGGACCTCGTGAGAGGGATTGTATTCTATTCGTTCGACAAGCAATAACATACTTTCTTTTCGTTTCCTTCAACTTATTTGTCACAACACTTTCATAAACTGCATAGCATCTTCACATAGCATAACAAGCAACCATCATATAGCACCGAGGCCTTTACCTCATATCAGCTACCTTTATTTTGGAAAAAAATTGCACTTCCTTTTAAATCGCAGTTTCATGGCCTAATGCTTTATATGGGTTGATATTGCAGCCTCATTATGAACGAAAAATACCAATGCTTTGTAATTTGATGTATCGATGCAATAAGAAGATTTAAGGATGGATTTTTTGGGCGTTTGATAGACTGTGGCTCGTAGCCGATAGGTTTTTCTTCCTTAACAACATTACAAACTGAATGTATTATGTATGGTATTGGATATTAACAAAAAAGAAAAATAGTAAGAAAAATAAAAAGGTCACACCCTAAAAAATTATAAATGAATATATTATGGATTGAAAATTTAAGAAAAATACAAAAAAACAAAGGGTCAAACCCTAAAAATACAATTGGATGGTGTTTATAATTTAAACAAACAATTCATCGTTGCCCACGACAAATGAGAGCGACTGGTTATGCGAGGGAGATGTGACAGCGTCGTCGTCCTTTGGAGAATAATTCGTCTACGAACCGCACCTGCCATGCCGACATGGTGGCCCGCAATCGTGGCCCACGAGCATGATCGTGGCCCACAATCATGGCACACGGCCGTGATCGTGGCTCGCAACCGTGGCCCACGATCATTATCTGGCCTACAGTCATGGCCAACGATCGTGATCATGATCATTGGTCGTCTTCTTCGCGGTGCCCTTACATTTACGAACAAAGCATGAAATTACAGATCAGAAATAAAATAATATAAACACCGAATGCATAGGGTTTTTAATGGTGAGATTAGTGAGAGTGTTTATTGATAGTAGTAAGAGTATTTATAGAGAGTGATAGACGTCGCGCGAATTAGGATTGAGAGTTTACCAAATTACATATATCATATTGTTGAATACTTATTAGACATGATGTCTCATTCATGACAGAACAATCTTGGGTGAAAATCGTGGCTTCGCTCACTCAGGATGGCTCAAGCAAGGTAGCGCACTTACGATCCTGCACCAACGACCGTGTCCCTCGAAAACAAATCGTTGCTTATGATTGCGGCTCACGACTGTGGCTCAGGATCATGTCTAACCTCATAAGGCCATGATGGCACTCACAACAATATTCAACCACCGTGGCCCTCAAAGGAATGATCGCGGCTTACGGTTGAAGCCCACAATGGCACCCACGACAAGCTTTAACCATCGTGGCCTTAAGAACAAACTACGATTTTAAGTAGTTGTGTGCAATTTAGAAGATTTTTGATGAATACTATAAGGATATATGTAGCATTACTTATACAAACGATAATGATATATACTCTATATTGCAAATATTAATAATACACACCACTTTTAGTGAAATCATTTATAATCTT
Source organism: Monilaria moniliformis (assembly GCA_034509125.1). Lineage (NCBI taxonomy): Eukaryota > Viridiplantae > Streptophyta > Magnoliopsida > Caryophyllales > Aizoaceae > Monilaria > Monilaria moniliformis. Next base: position 29,089 of record JAYDZE010572857.1, read on the forward strand.
AAAATGACTTGTTAGACATGAAATATATTTAAAAAAAATACTTAATCACATTTCTCTCAATAAATTTAAATACAAATGAAAAATGAGAGATATAACAAAATACTTGTTTACTTCTTATGGCTACAATGCTTGTGGCCATCGTGGGCACTGTCATGGCCTATTGTCGTGACACACGGTTGTAGCCCACGATGGCACCCAAGACGGAATTCAACCATCGTGGCCTAAAGAAAGTATTATGATTTTGCTACTTTTAAATGGTCATGTGTAATTTAGAATGTGTTTTATGAATATTGTGATGATTTTCATAGAATTACTAAACAAATAAAACTTTCACAAGTAAATTTGTATAATAATCATAGAGTGATTTACACCACGAAAGACCTGAACTTGCACAAATGGTGATAATATATACTTGATAATACACACCATTTCTAGTGAAATCATATATAATCTTATCATGACTTGTTAGACATGATATATGTTAAAAATACTTGATCATAGTCCATTAATTACAAATATCATAATGATATGTACTCTATCTTGCAAATATAAGTAATATACATCACTTCTAGTGAAATCACTTATGATCTTAAAATGACTTGTTAGACATGATATATTAAAAAAAACTTGATCATATTCCATTCATAATATATAAATACTGATTAAAAATAAGAGATACAACGGAATATTTGTCTACTTCTTAAGGCCAAGGTGGTTGTGGCAATCGTGGGCACCAATGTGGCCTACTGTCGTGGCTTAGGGTTGTAGCCCACGACGGGCTTCAAACATCATGGCCTAAAGAAGATATTATGATTGTGTTACTTTTAAGTAGTCGTGTGTAATTTAGAAGGTATTTTATGAATAATGTGATGATTTATATAACATTACTAAATAAATAAAATATTCACAAACCAATTTTGTATAAT